>JAESVK010000703.1:43545-92155 GCA_017140935.1 Hamamelis virginiana | reverse complement strand
ATCCCCTAATGTCACAGTTAAGATAATAGGTATGGTTTTAGTCAAACCCTATCTTAACAACTCGATATCTGTCCCACAAAATATAATCTCAATAAGATAATCGCAGTGAAACTCTTTTCACTGTTTACCTATCACTCTGGCCAGAGGTTCCCTTTGAGAATTATCTTTGTGAACTAATCCTGACATTTTCTCTCATCAACTGAGAGTGATGATTCCTTATTGCACACTCATCCATCTTCATGCATAACTCATTAGAGCCAATAAGCACCGATTACAACCTTATGGATAAGGCTGTACAAGATACTATCAAACTCTAGCAACCTATACATAAGACAGCTATGGTGTCTCAGGTCTAAGGACTACCAACTAAATGGACATAAGACTAGAATATTCCTTTGACAGAACTATCATAGGAACATTCTTTGTAGATCATGTTCAGTGTATATATTCTCTAATATACACCCACAGATTAACTTAAGTGTCACTACACTGATAGGAAAGACTACTTATCCTCCATAGGAGTTAGTTTAAATCTGTGCTACTCTTTAAACGGTTAATTAAATATCTACTTTAATAAACCTTTGAGTAGGAACTCTTTTAGAATAAATGTGTATGAGAAATATCAGTCTCTCTATCTCAACACCTTGAGATGCATATTTCTCTTATCATTTATTCATGGACCTTATCTTATATATTTGAACATATTAGATAAGTTATACATTCCATATATATATTATAATATGAAATTAATATACCCTTTAGAATTGATTTTAGGGCATACTTCTAACAGGTTCTCCGTCAAGGGATCCATTGGAAAGGGGTGCGGTGGTGGGCTCAAGCTAACTGATTAGAGAAATTGGATGGTGAGACAACTTTGCGGTCAATCAGACCTTGGATTTCATGGTGAAGGCGGTAGCACTGATTGTACGAATTGCCCGGGTATTGATGAAAATTGTAGTACTCATCTCCATTGAAGGACTTGGGTATGGACTTAGGGAGAGGCCTTGGCTCGAGGGGTTACAAAAGGTTTTGATCTTTCAATATCTCGAGGATTTGATCCAACGACATGTGGAAATCAGCAAATTGGTAGGGTGGATTTTTTCCATTGGAAGACAATGTGGGTGGGATAATGGTATTGATTTCATCACTTGACTCTTCTTCGAAAATGGTTCGTTGTCTTTTGAGAGATGGTTCGACTTCGATGGCTCCTTTAGCAAGGGCGTCTTCGACTTGGATTCTAGCCCCGGTAAGAGCTTTGAAATTGGGAAAATACTGTGCAAAGAGATACTTGCGATAGCCGAGTAACAAACTCTTGAGTACCATTTGGATTTGTTCTTCATCTGTTGGTCGATCGATCATCTGAGAGGCCTTAGCCCTCCACCTCATAATAAAAGTTGAGAAGGTCTCATAGGGTTCTTGCTTGGTTGTTTCCAAATCACGATGAGTGACGTCAATTTCTGTATTGTACTGGTAGTGGCTAATAAACTCAATGCAAACGTCCTCCCACGTATTTATCTTAGACTCATCCAAATGTAAGAACCATTTCAAAGCAGATCCGGCCAGCGACTCATGAAACATTTGGGCTAGTAGCTCATCATCGGCACGCACCACGGGGATGCATGACTCTTACATACATCTTCAAATGGATCTTAGGACAACCCATCCCATCAAACTTTTCCAATTCTGGCAACCTGAAGTGGCTGGGTAAGCGGGCTTTCTGGAACAAGGAGAGTGAGGTCATGTCCATCAAGTCATCAGTCTTTCGGAATCCTTTAAAGGCTTTTTCCAGGGCTTCAATCCTACTATTCAGGAGAATAGGCTCTTCAGAGAGGTATGAAAGATTTTTGGGTTGAGGATTCTTATCCAGGTCCATGGGCTTGACAGATTCAAAGATGGGCTTAGGCTTAAAGGATGATTCTTCTATTTCAGCCCTATTCTTTTCAGATAGATCTTGGGTTGCTTTTAGGGCTAGGAAATCTTCAGCCATTTGAGCTAGGGCTTCCATTCTTTCATTGGAGGACATGGTTATGGCAGCAGCAGTAGGGGAAATCTCATCGTTGTTAGCCATATCTGAATCAACAGATGAATTAACACTTAACCTAGGCCTACTAGAATCAACGATCCAAGCCTGAATGCTCTAACAAGAAAAGAAAATTTGAAATCAATTTAAAGCCCCATGATTACTTTTTGAAAAATAATGATATTTTACAAAACTCACAAAGCCCTTACTTTCTAGGACATTCCTTTGAAAAGGATGAAGGTTCACACCAAAAGCACGTGAGGTAGACTAAGGAATCTTAAGAAAAGAAGCCCCTAATAAAGACACTCAGAATGAACAGACCTATAAAACATGGGCTTAAAGTCCGCACAATTCTCACTTTCTATCTCTAAGGCCCAAAGACATATGGGGATTCCTTGGTAGCATAGCACTAAAATGGGCCAAGGCCCACAGACAATGGGGCAAGCCCCTGATAGCCACTCTAATCTCGTAGGAGACTTTCCCAAATGTAACAAAAGAGGAATAGAACTAATTGCCCTACAATATATGGGTTCTACACTTATCTTGCTCAAACATGTAAGGGCAATTGAGGAAAATTCGGCAGCATAATCCTACCATCGGGGTAAGTGGAGAGCTGAAGGGTATAGGGACTATACTTCTGACAGGTACCTCAAACAAAGATGAATAATGGTTAAAGACCACTAAACTTTCGAGATCATGGGCCTAAAGCCTGCACAAAGATCACTTCCTAACCATAAGGCCCACAAACAGGCACAATAACTCGGTAGCAAAACACTACAATGGGTCTGAGCTCAGGAACAAAGAAAGGATAAAGACTATACCTTTGGTAACTACCCCAACCTTTAGGATACTTTCCTTATGGGTTAAGAGTATTCATCGAAGGTGTAGACCTAAGAATCCTACTCTAGACCATGGACCTAAAGCCCACGTGAATCTCACTTTCAATCCATAAGGCCCATGAATGGACAAACGGTCTAAAAGTATTGGCTGAAAGCCCACACATCAATCTCACCTCAAACACTCTCATATTCTATCCTATGAAGATGGGCCTAAAGCCCCAGCAAGAATTTCATCAAAAACTCCTAAACTCACATTCCAATCTTATTGCAGGCCTATACCTTCCATCCAAAGAGTATGGGCCTAAAGCCCACACTTCAAATTCACTTAAGACCTATAAACGGACATCACTATTCGGACAACATAACACTACCACAAGCCTAAACTCATGAACCTATAGGGTACTAGCCTTTATTAGGTACCTTGACTCTTTGAGGATACATCCCTTAAGAGTTTAGGGCATTTTTTAAAGGTTTAATCTTTCAGATCCAGGTCCTAATGGTTCTACACACATTCACAATCAAGGCTCAGGCAAAACTGGGGGGAAAATCTGGCAGCATAACATTACAATAGTGTGTGATAAGCGATGTAGGGTATGTGTCCTAGAAACAGTTTACATGGACTAATGCAAAATGTAGGCTGAGTGTCCCTTACTCGCTCGGTCCAATCGATATACCTAACCACATGTGACATCAGGAATGCCGCGTGGGTCCAACAGTACGTGATTGGTCCGTTTGATATACCCGAGGGTACTTGGCAAAAAGGGTGATGGCTTTCGCATACATGGAACCAGAGAGTCAAAGAAACCGAGCCCAGGGCCAGGCTCATCGTTGGCTATAGCATACAACGTCCTAATCATGCAGAGTCCATGCGCACACAATGCAGGAATTAAAGTCACACAGTCATACAAATGCAAGTGATTGATTTTATTAATTAAGAAATTGAAAAGCCCAAAAATAATTAATTGGAGTTTAGCCCTCGATATCCCCAGTGGAGTCGCCAGTCTGTGAACCAGCCAACCTGAATCGGGAGGCCTCTCGTTCACTCTTGGGGGGTGTTTTCTTGAGTGGATTGTGGATGATGTTTATCCATCTCGATTTATCCTTCTCTATTATCCACGTTTATCCTTCTCTATTATCCACTCAAGATAAGGTTTTTTTTTTAAAAATGGATAAGAGTTTATAAAAAACTAGGAGTCGCCACCTTATTTTTAGGGAACAAGGAAACCACAAAAAAAGTTTTATTTTCAATAAAACATTGACTCCATATTTTGGAAAAGCACGCTCCCTCGATCACAATTCATAAATCAATCAAGATTACAAATATCCCATGTGATGAACCTTACCAATTAAGAGCAATAACAATGCTATTTTATAGAAGAATAATACATGACCCTTATTTATGCAAAACTAATTCTAAAGACACCAAACAATGCTATTTTTAATATGAACTATGATCACATCTATTCTCATAAAGAACCATGCATCATGGTAAGTAATAAAACCCATGTAATCATATATTCAAATAAAAAAAAAGCAACTATCATACTCAAATATGCACACTAAACTAAGATTTCTAACATTAAGCATATATTTTATGTATCCTCATATAAAATCATATCATTGAATAACATAAGAAATACATACTATATATTAGAAATCATCCACTAACATGCATACTATTTAAAGCCTATCATGCATACTAATTAATCCTATCTTGCAATAACAATTAACTTTTTATTTCTAACCTATAAGTACCTAACTTAAACATTCATTCCTAACATGACATAGACATGGAAAAAGAGAAGAAGAGAAGAAAAAGAATCCTAAACATACAACTATGCAGAAAATTCCAAAATCAAACTATGTTATGTAAAATTGAAATCTAAACACAATGGGGTATGAAACTAACTTTTAGCCTTCTTCTTCCTTGCTTTTATCCTTCTTCTTCAACCTTTGGTAGCCTCCAAATTCGTGGCTATGGTGTAGAGGGCTGCTACAAGTGCCTCCAAGTCTCCAATGCAAAGTTAGCTTCCTCTAAACCTATTCTTAAGTGTTGTATATATAGAAAAGCTCCAAATTGATCAATGGTCCACATTAAAACCCTAAGGAATAATCCAAGGGCCCTAAATGTGTCTTCCAAGGTCTCCAAGGTGAAACCAAACCCTCATAGCTGAGTTAGATAGCCATTGGAAGAGTCCCAAAACCTTAAAACACTCAAAAGATTGAAATTGGGCGAATCTGGGCATTGGGCATCGATGATTGTCCACCCTAGGATGTCCAACCATCCCCTCGGGACGGCCAACCGTCCGGGGATGGATTGTCATCCGTGCTTCAGCCCAATTTTGACCCGTTTTGGGCCTCTCTCGACCCGTCTCGGCTGTTTTTGGCTTTTCGGGCCCGTTTTAAGTCCAAATTCGACGATTCAAGCGCCAAAACGATCGTGATTCGATTCTCCATGTTTTAAGAAGTGTTTGAAGTGAAAATTCATTGACCAAAGTCAAATTTTTAGAAAAAAGCTGATCGATTAGCTGTTTAGGGCCTACCGGGCCCAAATTAGGGTTTTGAAATCTGCTAACCGATTGCTCTCGAAATCATTTCTTCTTCTCGAAACAAGTTTTAAAACATTTTGAGAAAGTGTTTTGAAGCCTTTGAAGGCTTTGGTTAGATAAAAAAATCGAATCCCGGTTGTTCCCGGTCGAAACCCTAATCTGAGCTTGAAAGGGTCTTTCGAGCCTTAAGAGCCAAACACAAGCCAGAAGGCTTAACAGAACTTTCCACTGATCAACTTAGCTACAAAACACACTTTAAATATTCATGCCAAAGTCTCGGGACAATTCGAGACAAGATCGATAACCATTCAGAGCCTTTGTGATTCAAAGGACAGCACTGCCCTTCAAGTCACAAAAGGCCTTATTTTCTATCAAGCCTGACTCTGAATGCCATGAAACTTTACAAGGATATTTCTAGACTCTTTAAAAACCTAATGCAAAAATAACCGACTCAATTTGACCTAAAAACCTACATACGATAATGACCTCTACCTAATTACCCACAAAGGGTAAAACTGGCAACTCATGGTCAAAAATGGATGTCTACAATACCTTCCACTTCCAAATCTTCAATTGACTCTTCAACTTTTGAAAATGAAAATAAATTTTTGAAATCCAAAGTTGAAGACTTAAACAAAATTGTTTACAAATTTGCAAGTGGAAAAAAAAATTTTGATAGGTTACTTAGAACTCAAAGAGTTGGGCTAAACAAAGAAGTATTAGGCTACATGTCTAATACTAACTCCAAAAAGTCTTCACTTTATTTAGACTTCTTTGTTAAAGCTTCAATGAAAGTAGACTCCAAGAAACCTAAATCAAAGCCTCACTCTCATTCACACATTACTAAACAAAATCCTAATACTACTTGTCATTATTGTGAGAGAATGTGGACACCCCATTTTTACCAATTATTTCTACCATATGTCCATGCAAATGATTAACTAGAATAGCTGATCATTTGGTGAGGAATTAGCCTTGTAAAGACCAAATTGCCCAGATTGCCCTTTTCTGAGGGAAAGGACAGTTCATTATTTCATGTGTACATTTGGATTGGAATCAACCCATTTGTATTGCATTTGACTTTTGAGGTGTTTTAGAACACCCTGTAAATTTTCATAGCATTCTGATGAGAGCTCGATAGGTAATTAGGGTTTTTGCGACTTGAAGGGCATTTTCGTCCTTTTTCTCGTATAATTTCCGAATGACCTCCGAATTCGAAACGGATTGTTTCATGAGGTTTATATGGATGTGGGGAGTGTATTTGAAGTGTCAATTGAGCCTTTGAATGGTTGGGATGGATTCGCCCAAAATCGATCCCACGGGTAAGGATGAGCTGAATTAGGGTTTTGTTCAAATCGACTGTGAATTGGTCATTTTTACCAAAATGAAAGATTTTCAAAACGTGTTTTCAAGTACCAATTTCATATTAAAACCATGTTTTTAGAAGTGGTGCAAGCCTAATTGATCAATTTTACAAAACAAAGAAGGGTCATATGACCAATTTTGGCACAACCGGGTCAATTGGCTAGCTTTTTGCTAAAACCCTTGACCATGGTCAATTGATTTTAACCCAAAAATATTCTAAAAATGTGGAGGATCAAAACACGGTCGTTTTGAGCCCTGAACCATCGGATTTGGATCAAATTTGACCAAAATATGGCCAAAATATGAAAACCCTAAAATTTGGGGAAGAAAAATTGGGAAGTCACTATGGTGACCGTCCTAGCTAGGACGGCCAACCGTCCAGCCCAGGACGGCCAGCCATCCAGGCTAGGATGGTCACCAGCATATTCGAGCCTATGGCCGTGTATTTGTTTACTTTCTCTTGGAGATGGTCTTTGATTATACCTGATTAATACTCTGTTTGTTTACCTAGGACCTTCAAATTTTTAATGTCTTTCCCATCTTAAAGTAATGATTCTTTTGGTGCTGCCTACAGTGACATCTTAAGGGTTATGTGCTGGAAATGAATTAGGGGAAGTTAGGCTAGGCTTCATTAGAAAAATAAAAAATGGAACTGATCTTTATTACTCAAATTTGATTCTCATTCTCTTTTATGTGGTAATTGAAGACGATGCCATTTTTTTTAAAAAAAAGACATTAACTTTAGTTTAACTAGACCTTTTCAATATGCATGTTAAGGTATATTAGAAGTTTATTGCTCAATTGCTTAGTTGACATGTCATTATTCATTTGTCCAACTATTCATCCAATATGGCAAGGTATGTTAAAAGTTTGTTGCTTTGAGGACAATGTTATATTTCAATTGAGTCTTTTGTTTAATAGGAAACAAAACTTAGAAAAGAAGCATAACTATACGATGACATGCAAAGTAAATTTTTTTTCTAGAATTGGTAAGGTTTATAATTGGAGAATCTCACATATTTAATATTAAAGCACCTGTCTATTTTGAGGGAGTTTGCATCGCAAAATAAAAAAGATAAAAAAATGAATCCACATTCTTTACTTTTGGATTTTGGGCTTTGTGGGTGTTAGGGTATTTATATTTGAGTTTTAACGCAGGCTACCTAAGGCACTGTGAGGAAGTAAAATTTTTACGCAACCAACAAAGTGTTCGATTTGTTTACCCTTGGGGTTTATTGGAGCTACTCTTTTGTATGTTCATTAAATCGTCCGATGGCATGATTAATCCCACTCTCATTATTGTCTTTCTAGAATGTCATTTTAGTGTATAATTGAAGGATTGATACTTAATGGATAATTTTATATGTTATTTATAGGGACTATATATATGGTTTCTTGAATTTATCATTTTTGATTGCATTGGTGCAAAAGCAAAGATAAAGAGAAGTGATGTATTTTTTTATTGAAAAAAATCAAAATTTCATCTCCGATCATGTTGGTGCAGAAGCAAAGATAAAGAGAACTAATATATTTTATCATTTGGAATTTTCTTAATCCCCTAGATGTATGATTTTCTCTATATTTGAGCTTCACTTACATGCTTCACAAAATTGAGTTTATTGTTGAAAAATGAACTTTGAATTGCTTTGGCAACTATTCGGGTTTGTGTATGTTGGCCTATTTGGAAATTATATTCAAAGGCAAGAAGTGCAACAAAATCTTCACAAAGAATGTAAAACTCTTTATATGAATTTTGATTGTTTTCTGTTACAATTATGTGATATTTGGCTTCACCATGCCTAATGACCTCACCAACATTAAAAGCTTTTCAAAAGCAAAAAGATAAATCTTATAGTGTTTCTAAGATCGCTCAACTTAATTGCAGCTAGACAAGCCTCAGTTAATTTGTGTATTGTGACTTGTGAACTTGATGCTTAAAATGGGATTGAAAGAACTCCAAGACCTGCCACAAACAAAATTGAATTCCAAGCATAATCAAATAACACTTTTAGTAGACTCGTGACAAAAAAGTTAGATTTTGAATCATGCTGCAACAAGGTTAGATTTTGTTGGTTCATAAAATGATCCATAGATTTGGTTGAGTCATGACTACCAATCAATAATTTTTTGATATAATAGATCTCTTTGGGGCGTCCAGTCAGATGGTGAGTGCCACTAACCCTCTATGTGTTAAAACTTTTCAAATTTTTTTTTAACCATGTGGTTAAAACTTTTCAATATTAGCAAAATTAAAATTTGCTAAGGGTCACTTTTAAGCACTGCTTTGAAATGAGGTTACAACAAGATAGTTATAATCCAAGAATTCTCCCCACAAGAAAAAGAGAGAGATGCCACTAATTTAGAAGCCTATATCAAATAAGAGGGTAGACAAATAAGTAATATTTTGTTTGAATTTGCGCATTGCGCGGGGTATATATATATATATATATATATCAGAGGTGCTAATATCAGGTGCACCTGATTCAACACTTGCACTGTAAATTTTAGAAAATTGACCGTTGAATTAGATACCCTTATAATGTATGTCATTGATGAGGTCGGAAAAGGGTAAGAGGGATAAAAAGAACAAATCAGTGGTTTAGACCGCCGATTGAGGAATGATCTGCTTGCACCAGTGTGGTGTTCTCGTTGCAGAGCTCGAACGATCAAGTCAGTAATCAGAGTATGCAAAGATAATGTTTTTTTTTTTTAATGGGGTCGTATTGTGTACCTCATATATGGTGTGACCTCCTCTTTTTATAGAGTGGTCATGGGGATTTGCACTCGAGTGCTTTATTCCCTTTTCGTTACGCTGTTTAAGGGTATAACAGAGAATATGCCGACAGTGTAACGGCCTGTCATGATAGGATGTCAGAGGTCAGTAAGGCTCTCTGAAGGTGGTCAGGTTTTGTCGGTGTGGACCCGTTTTGTTATGGTGAGACAGTTTATCAAGAGATCGGCATACATTATTTAAATCAAGTTTCGTATAGAGAAGATCAGATACAACTCGTGTTATCTCATCGAATATACACTTGCCCACTTGTCCTCAACAGATCGGTCAACAGTTTTTTATCCTCTTCAGTTGCCCCCTACTGGTGGAATATCTATCATAGATGATTTTTCACAAGTATATGAGATCAGTGTACAGAATGTTGATATATCAATTTGACATATTTGATGAGACGATGAAGTGGTCGGTGCAACCAATCTTGCAAAGTCGATCAGTAAGAGAAGTTTTCATAACCATTATTGATCGGATGATGAATCATGCACGCATCGGTTTGCCTTTTTCTCTTTAAGATCGGTTTCTGGGAGACAAAAGTTAATGCTTTACAAATGATTTGATCGGTGATCAAGGACGAAATTTTGTTCGTCTTCATAATGGAACGGATGGCTCATTATCTGGAGACGTTTCGTCTTTCGAGGCATCAGCCGTCGCTCGAGAATCATGCTCGAGGTGATGGTTGGCAGGTGTCATTATGGCTCCCTTGATCACCTCAATCGTCATTATTGGCAAGGGACACGTGTCGACCGTCCATGAATAGCTTGTCAGGTAAGCTATATAGGGTGAGAGGAAGAGTTTTTCCCCCTCATTTCGCTTTTTCTCTTACTCGAATTGTTGCCGGAAAGTTCAGAGGCTCGTCAGAGTTGTGTTTTGAGATTCCAGTGTCATCCTTGCTTTGATCGTGCCGTTTTTCAGCCCTCTTCTTAGTTCAAAAGGTATTTTTGTACCCTTATTGTCGTTTCCATCGTTTATTTTCATGTTTTTAGGCCCTTATTTCTAGTTTTTTCAGCATTTGTAGTTTTCGTTTGAGTTTTCTGGCGAAGTTTTGAATTTGCCAGCATATTTTCTCGAATTTTCTGGCAACTTTTCTTTTCACTCAAACAGTAATACAACCATGTCGGGTTGGGGTCATTCTCCGAACAGCCCTAGATCAGGAAATCGTGGTGGCTCCGGAGCTAGTACGTCGGGGTCCATACATGAAACCATAGATGTTCCTCCAATCCAAGTCCTTCATCCAAATCTAACTCGTAGGGTCAGGGAACTTCTTCCCCGTCCTCCTTACCTCGTTGTTCACATAAATCTTATAGGAGAAAAGAGAGAGTCAGAGATTAGGAGATCGTATATTATCCCGAACTCTATTAATATCAGAATCTCTGGCCCAAATATTCGTGCCACCGACATTCTCCCTGGCGAGGTCTATTTTTACAAAGAGACCTTTAAAATCGGTATTAGATTCCCTTGACAACCCTTTGTTAGGGAGGTACTTCACCACTTGGGAGTTTGTCCTATGATTCTGACCCGAAACTCATGGAGAGTTCTTCTCAGGTTTACCGTTTTGTGGAGGTCACTTGGGTGGGAGCCAAACTTCACCGATATGAAGTTCATGTGCTTTTTGAAGGAGAATGCTCGGGCTTCTCCTGGATGGAGGTACCTGGGTAACCGAACCAAAAGACCCGGCATCGGAGATCTTCCTTCCTTTATCAAAGGATGGAAGAATAGCTATTCTTTCGTGAGTGGCCCCGGATGGGAGTTCGGGTTGGATGAGGAACATGTCTCCCTTATCCCAAGAAAATAGAGCCCACAACTAGGTAGATAAGATCGGGGTGACATGAGAGCTTTATTTATTTTGAATTTCTTGTTTCGATGCTGATCTCTTGACATTTTTTTGTAGCCGACAAAATGACACGCTGTCCAGCTTTAAATCGAGGGATCTCTGATCGGATTACTCGGGTGACCTCTGAAGAGCGGGATTTCAACTGGTTACGGAGAGAGCCGATCTAGAATCTGCATTACTTGGCCCATCAAAAAACTATACCTCAAACTGATCTCGTTCCTCGTCTTTTAAGAAATCAAACGATAGACGGTCGTCCTATTGCTCCGATTCTTGAGCAGTATCGCCGATTTGCGATCGGACCGGAGGATCGGGAAGACGAGCTTTGGATTCTGAAGGAGATAAGTGCTCGAAAGAATAGATAGAAGATCCGAAGAAGAGAAACCAACCGAACTAAAAGAGGTATCCCGAGTTGTTTGCCTTGATTTTATCTGTTCCAAGTTTTTTTTTTTATATATAAATAGGGTTCCTCATTTTTGCAGCATTGAATATAAATATTGATGACATGCTCGTCGGGGTCGTTCCTGAGGACGTCCAGGATGTCCCTCGAGCTGCTACCCCCTGTAAATGTGGCAGGGTCCGGGGCTCAAGTTGCCCAGAAAAAGAAAAGAGGTCGGGATGAGGGCACTGTCCCTTCTGGCATTCCGATCGTCACTGCGGTTGGGTAGGGAACGGCCCGGGGATCAGGGACTAGTGCACGCTCTTCTCAAGGTAGGGCGGATGATTGGCTGAGCCATGGGTTGGGAGCTCCTCTTACCCTTTCTGGGTTAATGGTGGGGAGTTCCTTTCTGAATAACCCGACCTCAAACTTGAAAACCCTAGAGGTCTCTTGGGGCCTGTCGATCAAGAGGCTCTTTCATATATGCCTTCATCCGAGCTGCCTGAGCTCCTAGCTCATTCGGCGATAAAGGTAATATAAAAAAAATTCTTGATTTTTGTTTTAATCTTCACAGTTTGCCAAACTGATGTTTTTTACTACAGATCGCACTCATCAGGCTTCACGCTCTTCGGGAAGCTCGAGATGCTAAACGAGCTAAAGGTTCGATGGAGATCGTCAGTCAGAACGTGAAAGAGGATGTTGAGAGAAAGTTTGGGGAAGCTCGAGAGGCGAAGGTGCAGCTGGAGCTGGAGCGAGCAAAGTTTAAGGAGCAGCATGCTGTATTGACCAAAGAAATCGAAGCTCTAAAAGCTGATTTAGAGAAGGCTTGGGAGGCTGAGAAGGAGGCTGCCGAGAAAACAGTAAACTATTGTCGATCTTTAGTAGAGCTGAGAGCCCTGATTACTAAGGAAGCCAGACCGTTATTGGTCCAGGGTTTTAATGGAGCGAGGGACCTCGTGGCAAAATTTCTTCTCGAAGCTGATCTTTCAAAGATCACTTTGGGAGAAATGAGAGCACAACTTCAAGCTTCCAATGCTCCCGCTGATCCTGTGGATGAAGAAGTTGAAGATGAATAGACAATCAGTGATCGGGAGGGCACTGGACAAAATGCACCGGTCTCTCATGCTCCAGCTTCGGCCGAACCCTCTATTCTTGCTGAGCGATCAAATACCCCGACTTCTCATGATCGGACGATCGCCTTAAACTAGTTTTTTTTTTTTGAGCTGTCGATCTTTTGTATAAACAATTTTAATGTTTTTTGGATTTGGAATGATATATATTGTTTTTGATGCAAGTTTTTTGTAAGTTAATGTCTTCGGGTTGAATGAATGCCCTTTGTGTTTTACAATTTATGCTTTTTCTGTCGACAATGATGATCTCATATCGATCTCTTATATGCCCCCAGTTTGGGATGATGAACATGTTGTTAATTTGATTCCGTAATCCGAATTTGCCTCTACTTATAAAGATCGGTTAGAATAATGGTGGATACCGTAGTATCGAGGGGTAACATTGAGATGTTTATGCCCCATGATCAATCTCATTGATCGGTGAGAGCAAAATTTTATTTTTTGCTGGCCCAAGTTCATTTGGGACTTTTATGTTGAATGCAAGTGGAAACAATTATTATAGAAAATTTTCTAAAAAATTAGATAAGGAAACAAGATCGGGAAGAAGAACAATAAAGAGCATATATTGTAGAGGCATTGTGTAATAATTAAGGCAAAGGGAGGGAATCAAGAAACAACAAGACAAAATATTCAAAGTAACATTTCACGAGTTCCAAGTTAATCAGATCAGAAAGCAAAGAAGGCAATTAAAGCATGTTGCAAAGAGACAAATAGAAAATCAATCAAAAGATTGGGAAGAAAGATGTTATAATAAAGAGAAGAGACATACATGAAAAGTTTAAGCAAGTGAAAGTGATCGGATAGCAACACATGGTTGGCTATGCCCAGAGTACAAAAGATTTGGGAATGAGTCCCCTACTGATAGTATTTTTTGAGGTGAGTAGCATTCCAAGGTCGCTTGATCAGTTTTCTTTCTAGGTCGGTGATCCAGTATGTGCCGATTCGATTGAAATGCCGAACTTTGTATGGCCCCTCCCAGTTGGGTTCAAGCTTATTGGGATAGAGGACTTTTTTGAGAACGAGGTTGCCAGGTCGGAAGTGCCTGTCTTTCACATTCTTATTGTATGCCCGAGCCATGTTTCTTTTGTAGGAAGCGATTCGAAGTCGGGTCTCTTCTCGTTTTCCTTCTATCATATCCAGATTAAAACGGAGCTCGCGATCATTTTTATCCGGGTTGAACGTTTCAAACCAATATGTAGGCATACCGATCTCGACCGGGATGACTGCTTCTGTTTCGGAAGTGAGAGAAAAAGGAGTTTCGCCCGTGGAAACCCGACTTATATTGTGATAAGCCCAAATGACCGATGTAGATCGTCCACCCATAGCCCTTTGGCTTTTTCCAACCTTTTTTCTAAGGAGTGGATAATTGTCCGATTGGTTACCTCGACCTGTCCATTGGCTTGTGGGTGACCTGGTGAGGAGAAATTATTTTGAATACCGAGATCTTGACATAACTTTCGCAGTCTGGCATTATTGAATTGCGTTCCATTATCAACGATTAGGACGCGAGGTATATTGAACAGACATATGATATTTTCCCAGATGAAGCTCCTGATGCTGCTTTCGGTTATCTAGGCCACAGGTCGGTCTTCTACCCATTTCGTGAAGTAATTAATCGCAACTATCAGAAATTTCTTTTGCTCCTTTGAATTTGGAAGTGGTCCAACTATATTAATTCCGCATTGTGCAATAGGCTAAGGACTTGAGATCGGGGTTAGCTCATTTGGAGGTTGATGAGGGATCGGGGCGAATCGTTGACACTTGTCGCACTTCCGAACTAAAGCAATTGCATATTTTTCCCAATGATGCTAGTAGTAGCCTTGCCGAACTGCTTTCTTTGCAAGTGATCTGGCCTTGCATGGTTTCCACAAATTCCTTCGTGGATTTCACGCAAGACGTAGTCAGCTTCGTCGGGCAGAACACATCAGAGGCAAGGTTTATAGAATGATCGCCTATAGAGGCTATCATTGATGATGCAGTATCGGGCAACTCTGTTTTTTAATCGTCGAACTTTTACTTTATCGGC
This sequence comes from Hamamelis virginiana, assembly GCA_017140935.1. NCBI lineage: Eukaryota > Viridiplantae > Streptophyta > Magnoliopsida > Saxifragales > Hamamelidaceae > Hamamelis > Hamamelis virginiana. The sequence goes on along the minus strand of JAESVK010000703.1, from coordinate 77,231 downwards.
TGGGAGGGTACCCGATCTGATGTACTCTTTAATTGGGTCAATCCATGTCGGATTGGACTGAATTGTAAAGACGGGTTTGTCCAGCATGTCGATGAGAGGGTGTTCGGCTAGCTTAACAACTATTGATCTCGAGAGATCGGTTCGAACTGCTGAGGCTAGGTTGGCTAATGCATCAGCATGAAAATTTTTCTCTCGTGGAACCTGGCTTATAGAGATCGACGTAAATTGGCTGAAGGCCTCCTTTGCTTTGGTCAGGTATTTTTGCATTGTCGGCTCTTTCGCCAGGTAGATTCCGTTGATCTGATTGACGACGAACTGAGAGTCGCTAAACACATGAATATGTCGAATGAAGAGATCGGTAGCCATTTGTAGTCCGGCCAGTAGTACTTCATATTCTGTCTCATTGTTGGTAGCTTTAAAACATAGCCTTAGGGCTAATTCGACCTTTTCCCCCTCAGGGGAGACTAGAACAATCCCCGCACCCGATCCCTTGGAGTTTGAAGATCCGTCGACAAAAAGGTGCGAAGCTGAATGAGGTACTTGGTCTAGTATTTTTTTAGAGGAAGATGGGATCTGTACTATTGATACATCAAAATGAGCCTCGGGTGTAAATTCAGCTATCAAGTCGGCAAGCGCCTGTCCTTTGATGGCAAGTTGGGGTAGATAATCGATGTCAAATTCTCCTAGTTCGACTGCCCACCGTACCATTCTTACCGACGTGTCCGACCGATGAAGGATGTGTCGCAAAGGTTGGTCGATGAGCACAATAATTGGGTGAGCTTGAAAATATTGCCTCAATTTTCTAGCAAAAGTAACAACTGAGAAAGCCAACTTCTCTAGGTAGGGATACCTGTTTTCTGCTTCGACCAAGGCTTTGCTGACATAGTAAATTGGTTTTTGAACTCCTTTGACTTCTCTGATGAGCACCGAACTTATAACGGTTGGGGAAACGCCTAAGTAGAGAAAGAGAGCTTTATTGTGATCGGGCTTCGAAAGGAGTGGTGGAGACCTGAGATAGGTTTTCAATCGTTTGAAAGACTCTTCTGCTTCGGGAGTCCATTGGAATTTTTTGTTTCCCTTTAGAACTTTGAAGAAGTTGGCTCCTTTTTAAGAAGATTTTGTAATGAACCATGTTTAGAGTGGCCATCCGACCTGTGAGCTGCTGAATTTCTTTAATATTCTTCGGGGATTCCATATTGAGAAGTGCTTAAATCTGATCGGGATTTGCTTCAATTACCCTATCGGTGACAAGAAACCCTAAGAATTTACCCGATGATACCCTGAAAGAACATTTGGTCAGATTAAGGCGCATCCCAAACTTTTGCACGATCTTAAAAGCTTCATCGAGATGTCGGATGTGATCGGGGGCCTTCAAACTTTTGACAAGCATGTCGTCTATGTAGACCTCCATCGTTGATCCTAATAGTGATCCGAACATCCTCGTAATAGTGCGTTGGTATGTAGATCCAGCATTCATAAGTCTGAAGGGCATTCGGAGAAAACAGTACATGCCGATCGCCGTTATTAACGATGTCTTCTCTTGGTTGGTGGGATGCATCATGATCTAGTTATAACCAAAGTATGCATCCATGAAACTCAAGAGTTCGTGCCCAGTTGTGGCGTCCACCATCTGATCAATGCGTGGAAGTGAGAAACTGTCTTTGGGACATGCTTTATTGAGACCGGTAAAGTCGATGCAAACCCTCCATTTTCCCGTTTTCTTTTTTACCACTACACAGTTGGAAAGCCAATCGGGGTAAAATACCTCCCGAATAAAACCTGCTCTGAGAAGTTTTTGACTTCGTCTTGGATTGCCTTAGCTTTTTTTTCTGAAGAAACCCTCTTCTTTTGCCGGACTGATTTAAAGGTCGGGTTGACTAATAGCTTATGTACTGTGACATCGGGATCAATTCCTGGTATGTCTTCATGGCCCCAAGTAAATATATCCCAATTTTTTCTTATAAAGGCTTTCAGATTGGCCTTCATTTGATCTGAAAGCTCGGATCCAATCTTTGCAGTTTTGCTAGGGTCAATAGGGTGGACTTGAAATTCGATCAGTCCCTCTAGTGGGGTCGTCCTGGAACTGCTTTCGTCGCGAAGATCATCCATCCCTGACTTTGTTTCCTTTGATTGCTATAAAGGGCGATCAGGTTGACGGTTGGTCAGCTCATCTTCGTTCATGGAACTGCTCGATGGGTCGGTGACTTTTTTGAGCTGACTGTCTTGAAAAAGCTATTTGTTCGGTAGTTCTTGCTGGCGATTGAGTGAGGTGTTGAAACATGATCAGGCAAGGGCTTGATCACCTCTGACCTCTCCCGTCCCATGGGAGGTCGGAAATTTGACACAGATATGTAGGGTAGAAGCGGCCGCTCCAAAGTCATTCAAGGTTGGTAGACCGATTATCGCATTGTAGGCTGAAGGACAGTCGATGACCATGAAGGTTGCGTCTCTGGTTGCCTGCGCGGGTGGATCGCTGATTGTGATCGGTAAGATTGTCCATTTGAGCGGTTGTAGAGATGACCCGTTGAACCCGATGAGGGAGGTGTGGATTGGTGAGAGATCGGTCACTTTTCTACCCATTCTTTCGTATGCAATCACGAAGAGAATGTCTGCCGAGCTTCCAGTGTCGACCAATATTTTTCTGACTGCGTAGTTAGCAATGATGGCCTTGATGACCAAGACGTCATCATGTGGCAAGTATACTCCCTTGAGATCTTCCTGGGAAAAGGTTAAAAGTCTATATCGTTTGAGTTGATGATGGGAGAGGCTGTAGACCTGATCAGGTGGGGATGTATGGGCCGATCTTGCATACGCCTTTCTCGCCGACCTGCTTTCTCCGGCATAAGTAAAACCCCCATGAATCTTGTCAATTACTCCCGCTAATCTCTGACGCTGATCGGGTTGCCTTATACTACGGTCGAGGTTTGCTTGTTGGGCGTTATCAACCTTTGCCTAATCTACGAATTCTTTTAGAAATCCCCTTTTAATCAGGCTTTCGACTTTATTTTTCAGGTCGAAGCATTCTTCGGTAAGGTGGACATGGTCTCTGTGGAAGGCGCACCATTTGTTTTTGTCCCTCTTATTTGGGTCGGATCTCATTCGTTGGGGCCACTTTATGAATGGTTAAGTCCCGACCTCGCTTAGGATGGTGTTGATCGGTAGACGGAGTGGTGTGAAGGATTTAAATCGCTTAGGATGGTGTTGATCGCTTAGGATGAATCATGTGAAGGATTTAAATCGCCTTGGTGGGGATCGCCGACCATCCACCGCATCAGTCTTTTGACTGTTTTCAGGCTGCTTCCTTTTATCGGGATCCCGATCCTTTCTTTTCGGCGCTACATCTCGATTCTTTTTGTTTTAATCAAATATATTGTCCACCCCGATGTACTTTATTACTCTTTCCAGTAGTTCGGTCAGTGATTTCGGCTCCCTCTTTGCGAATGAGATTCTCAAGCTCTGTGCTCGGAGACATTTCATCATTGCAGCAATGGCCACCCCTTCGTTCATGACGTCTACTTCAAGGAAGGCTGAACTGAAATGTTGTATGAATGATTTCAACTTTCCTCTTTTTCTTGCTCGAGATTTAAGAGATGGGTGGTAGGCTTTTTAGGCCTGTGGCTGCTGACAAAGTGGGCTATTAGTGCCGAGCTCAAACTTTGGAAAGACTTGATTGAATTGGCAGCGAGCCTTTGGAACTAGGTTCGGGCTGGTCCTTTGAGGGTCATCGGGAATGCTCGACACATTATGGGGTTTGTAATATCCCTAAGGTACATGTGATCCTTTTAGGTAAGGACGTGCTCTCTTGCATCGGTAGTACCATCATAGGGGTCAATGGTCTGCAATTTGAACTTGTCAGGTAAGGCTTCACGGAGGATCCTGGAAATGAAGGGGGAGGTGTGGTCTATGTCCCTTGTATCAGGTCGGTTGTCCCGAGTTTGCTCAATCCTTCTTGGATACTGCGTGAATTGGGTAGCATCAGGTCGATGGCATCGTAACGCCGATCCTCTCGTTCCCCGAGATCCTTCTACTGCATGCTCGCCGACCTATCGAGGTCATTCGAGATTTGTTGGTCTCCTCCGGGATCCGACCTCCGAACTATTTCCCTCTTCTTCCTGTCGTTTGTTCCTTTCCTCACGTTGTGTCGATCGTCTACTTTTGACAGCTACTCTCCTTAGGGGTGGTGGCCGGACTGTCTCCTGCCCCCAGACCTACTGTGGTATAGTTGCGATCGGTGGTGGATTTTGGGGAGAGTTGTTATGAGCCTCATGGGATAGAAGCATTTCCTATTGCCGAGTCAGGGTCTGAATGATGAGCGTCATGTTTTCCATCTGTTTTTACATACTGAGAAACTGGAGCTGGTAGGGGTCATTTGAAGAGGATCCCATTTCGTTCCAATGAGGAAGAACCACTGGAGACTCGCGAGTTGGGCAGGGTCGTGCATTTGGTGAGGAATGCCTCGCCGCTGGTTCAGGTTGATCGTAATGATATGGGTTGCTGATCTAATGTAATACGGACTGGTCGTTTGCCGTATTTGGGGCGTTGTGATTGTCGTTGTTGTTGTTGAGAACCCCGGATCGAGTCATCGCCATTGTTGATGTCGATCTCCTCTAGTCGAAAATAAAAAAGGTACCGAAAGAATAATTCCTTTGGCCCCACGGTGGGCGCCAAACTGATGAAGTCAGAAAAGGGTAAAAGGGATAAAAAGAACAAATCAGTGGTTTGGACCGCCGATTGAGGAATGATATGCTTACACCGGTGTGGTGTTCTCCCTGCAGAGCTCCAACGATCAAGTCAGTAATTAGAATATGCAAAAATAATGTTTTTTTTTAGTGGGGTCGTATTGCATACTTCATATATGGTGTGACCTCCTCTTTTTATAGAGTGGTCATGGGGATCTGCACTCGAGTGCTTTGTTCCCTTTCCGTTACGCTGTTCGAGGGTATAACAGAGAATATGTCGACAATGTAACGGCCTGTCTCGATAGGATGTCAGAGGTCAGTACGGCTCTATGAAGGTGGTCAGGTTTTGTCGGTGTGGACCCGTTTTGTTATGGTGAGGCAGTTTATCAAGAGATCGGCATACGTTATTTAAATCGAGTTTCGTATAGAGAATATTGGATACAACCCGTGTTATCTCATCGAATATACACTTGTCCACTTGTTCTCAGCAAATCGGTCAACAATTTTTTATCATCTTCAGTCATGCATGCCAAAAATCAAAGTGATCAAACGATTGGTTTATGAGAAAACTGACTGCTAAAAAATGATAACATTTTAAAGAACAAAAAAGTCATAGTTTTTCAAAGTTGCATTTTTCAAAAACCAATCGTTGGATCACTGTGATTTTTGGCAGACATGACATACATGATTGGAAAATCTAATCCAATGGTTAGTTTTTCAAAATTTTCATCGCAAGTGGCTCTACAAGAGGGCACCTGATATATATATATATATATATATATATATATATATATATATATATATATATATATATATATCAATTACCTAAAATTCTAATTTGAGGATAGATTGGGTTGAGTTGGTATAAATCAAATAAGTTCAGATTTTTGGTTTGTTTTCATACAGGCGACACTTTGAAATAATGGCTTTGGCAAAGAAGTAGCTTAATTTACCTGGACAATCACTCTAAACATTAAAATTAAATAAATAAATCATTGAATTAGTAATTATAGGTAAGGTTCTCAAAACTTCACTTGAACTTCAAAATTGAACAAATAACTTATCAAAAATAAGAAATTTTATAATAATTTTCCTTTATCCATTCGTTGTCTTTAGGAAATTTGAGGAAAATGGACTCTATGTGCATCATGTGTCCCTATAAAGCTAATTAATGCCTACACTCGGGGCTGAACCTGAGATTTTGAGGCCTTAAGCGAACTCCTAAAACGGGGCTGTGCTATATATCGACATTTTGACACAAAAAAAAAAAAAAAATTGCACATAAATATTAATTATGTATTTGTTTTTATTTACTAATACCTATACAAAATTTGGTGGCATATTTTATTACTAAAATATATCCTACAATAAAATATGTTTATAATGTAAGTGCTATACCTATTTATGTATACGTATATATTATTACATCTATAAGAGGGAATTATAATATGTCTTTTCCTTTATCAAGGCACAGTCCCCCACCTCTTGCTATGGATGCGTATGCCCATAGTGAAAGACATGAATGCTCACTCCCTAATGCGAGTTTTTTGCAAAAGTATGGTTTGACGAAAACATTTTGACAGAAATATGGTTGTTTCAAAAAATTTTACAAAAGTGATTGTAGCCGCTGTTGCGGCTTTAAGATTTCAATTTATTAAGAAACCGCAATAGCGGCTTCAAAAAAATCTTTTTTTTTTTAATTTTATTTATTTATTTATGATAATTTCACATTTCACAATTTTTCACAGTCAGTTTCTCAGAAACCAACCGTTGGATCACTGTGATTTTTGGCAGGCATGACATATATGATTGAGATACCTAATCCAACGGTCATTTTTCTAAAATTTGCACCTCAAGTAGCTCTACAAGATGCAAGAAGCCTCAGGTGCACCTTATATTAGCTCTTCTGATAAGTCATAGAGTGATATTTATAAAAAATCACAAAAATCAATCGTTGGATCACTTTAATTTTTTACAAATATGAAATTGATAAGAAATATATCTAATTCAATGGTCAATTTTTCAAAATTTGTTCTGCTTTCAATTTGCAAGGTGGCTTGCCTAGATTTGAATGGAGAACAAATTTTGAAAAATTGACCGTTGAATTAAATATATTTCTTATCAATTTCATGTTTGCAAAAAATTATAGTGATCAAACAATTGATTTTTTTATAAATAGCACTCTTTGACTTATCAGAAGTGCTAATATAAGGTGCACCCAATGCTTCTTGCATCAGGTGCTCTCTTGTAGAGCCACTTACGGTGCAAATTTTAGAAAACTGACCTTTGAATTAGATACCCCAATCATTTATGTCTTGCCTGCCAAAAATCACAGTGATCCAACGATTGGTTTATGAGAAAACTGACTGTGAAAAACTGTGAAACGTGAAATTATCAAAAAAATTAAAATTTAAAAAAAAAAAAAAAATTTTTTGAAGCCGCTAATGCAGTTTCTTAATAAATTGAAATCTTAAAGCCGCAACAGCGGCAACTAGCACTTTTGTAAATTTTTTTGAAACAACCGTATTCCTGTAAAAATGTTTTCGTCAAACCATACATTTGCCAAAAACTCCCCTAATGCTCACTCCCTGAAGTGAATTAATGCCATTGTAAGGCACAGTACTTCACTATGAGCAAGCTAGGGATGACCAAATTGACAAAAAAGCTGAAACAAAAAGATTATATACCTTCCCTCTGGCATGACTTACTTTACAGCTATTATCACCACTGAAGCCCCAATATCGGTATATAGCTAGAATTTGATTTGCCCTGAAATTACTTTATAGCCATTGTTGCACAAAATAATAAATAAGAAAAAGTATGGGATTGCTTTCAAAGCAACAAATTTTTTAAGATTAATGGCCAAGTGGAAATATTTAAACTTAGTGATTTGAATCGAGGCAAACGTATTGCAATATTTTACAATTATATTGCACCTGCAAACACAGCAACTCACTGGGGCAATTCATATTCTCCTTTTCTGGTCAAGGCATAGTCAATTGTTACTCTCTCCTCTGTATGCTATTATCCTCCTTGCCATTGTGCCTTTCATTCCTTTCCCATTATCATTCTGGTGATCTACTAGCGGCTGGTGAATATGTCTGCTCCTGAATATCTGTTCTATGCTCCTTTGTTCTGTATAGGAGACATAGGCCCATTATCATTCTGTTGATCTACTAGCGGATGGTGAATATGTCTTCTCCTCTCTGTTGCTGAATATCTGATCTATGCTCCTTTGTTCTGTATAGGATACAGAGGCCGGTATGTTTGGAAAAGCTTTCTCCCTTCCCCACTTCTCTCTCTCTCTCTCTCTGTTTGTGAGATAAGCCCTTTCTTTCCTTCACTTTGATTCTAGTAGAACACTTTATTTTCATTATTTTCTGCTCATTTCACATCTTATTTGCATTTGCTTTAAAATAAATAAATAAATAGAAGTTGAATGGATGAAAGAACTCAAAGCTTGACCAAACACATGCAAATTTGCCTACTAATCCCTGACCTTCGCCTCAGATATAAATTCACAAGGGTCCATCTGGTCCATTCCAATTTGAGCTTAGGTTGAGTTGAGTTCCGATCTATTTGTCATTAGATTCCCTGATCTCATCCCACTTTCCTTGGTGATATTTTGTTGTTAGGTTTCTAATTTAAAAGCCTAAACTTATATGTGGAGGGCAGCAAACACGTATATGAAAACATGTCAGGCCCTTATTTGGATTACTAGGATTTCAACGGTAATGATTTAAAAAATTACAATTATAATGGTTGTGTGCCATAAAGTTTGCGGTATGATAAAGGTTTAAGTATATATTGAAGATGAAAAATAATTGCACCTAATCGCAGGCTCGCAGCTCGCCCCTGATCGCAGCTCGTTATTGTTTGTCTTCAACCTCAGCATGTTTATAATTTCAAACTCACTTCTTGCTACAATTGTCGGTGGTTTACAGGTGGAGTAAGCTGTGTTGCAGCAGAGGGAAGCTTTCTTCCCACATACGAGCAGGACATCTATAAAGCTGACATTTACCTTCCCCTGGTATGTGGAAGCTTTCATCTTCTCTTCGAACTATGAGTTTTGTTATTTTTCAACTATTTTGAGCACAAAATTCAAAAGACGCATCATGTACGTTATCATATTTAGAAAATTGAGTACATGCCACTTGTGTAAATTTAGTCATATAAATATATATAAATCTATTATGATAGCATCATTTATTTATATCTATATATATATAAGAAGTCCATAGATAACTATGTGATACATATTATGAAAAACTGATCGTTGGATTAGATACTATACTTATGCATGTGAGATCTATCAAAAATCACAGTGATAACAGTACGTCAATTTTTCGGAAATGTCACGGAGAAAAATTTTCATAATTTTCAACTGTCATATCATACCGTGTTTTCAAATTTTGATATTAAATCGCTGTAATTTTTGGCATGCAAGATATTCATAAATACAGTATTTAATCCAATGATTACTTGTTCAAAATATGCATGCCACAATTATCTATGGCCTTCATGCTTACATAACTTATGTAAGCATATGCTGACTAGATCGGGACTATATTTATATATATAGAGTCATTTTCTTATGAGGACGTCGACTTGGCTTTTTAGCCAAGATAGGATGGATATTTTGAAAAACCGACTGTTGAATAGAATATTTTTCCTATTTATAACATGAATGTCAAAAATCACTGTGATCTGACAGTCTGTTTCTAAACTACAGATTGTAAAAAACAATGACAGTATCTAACAGTCACAGTTTTTCATAGTCTATAATTTAGAAATCGGCAGTCAAATCACTGTGATTTTTGGCATGCATGACACACATTGGAAGAATATCTAATCCAACGGTTAGTTTTCCAAAATTCCCATAAAACATTGACAAAAAAACCAAGTTTTCAAATAAGGAAGTCTTTGTAAGAAAATTACTCTCCTCTCTCTCTCTCTCTCAATTATTGTAGGATGCATATTTTGAAAAATTGACCATTGGATTAGATACTATATTAATTGATGTCATGCATACCAGAAATCACGGTGATTCAATGTCAGAATTTAAAAATATAGATATTAAAAACTGTACCAATTAAAAACTATCAATTTTTATCAGTTATACATTTCTGAGAAACCGACTGTCGGATTAGTGTGACTTTTTGCAGGTATGGTATACATTAGTACAATATCTAATCCAACAGTTAGTTTTCTAAAATATGCACTCCATAATTATTTAATTATTAACCTCATGCTTACATAATTTTATGTAAGCATGTGTTGACTTTATCATTCCTGCATATATCAGTTCCGATCTTGTGCACACATGCTAACTAATTAAAGTCTGTAGTATGATGTCTTTAAGTAATTATGCCATATATATTTTAAAAAATTGACCATTAAATTAAATACTTTTATTAATTATATATAGTCTTCATAGACGAGTTAATCACATACTATAAGAAGAAGGACTGGCCTCAGAACAAAGAAGAATAATCGGGTTAGTCACAAACTATGATAACGGGGGCAAATGATAGAATAGCACTTTATTAAGGATTAGACTGCAAAGTCTCATTCAAATCACTTAGGGCAGTATTTTCCCCATGGCATAAACAAACTTGAATAAAGAAACTTACAGTGCTTAGATTAATTAGCATATTCGAACGAACACTTGGAGACTTGTAATTAGCTTGAGATTGGAATTGATTTGTTATGCTTAGAATTCAATCAGTTGATGTGGTAGCGAAGCATGCTCAGGCCATACTATGTAATTATTTTGATTTCCAGTTAGGGCTCATATGAATTAGCTTTTCTTACAATCATTTTTGGAGTTCAAAATTTCAATTGATCTAAGAGATGATGTGATAATTATTTTTAGATGATTTGAAGGGTGATAGCGTGGTTGGCAAAATTTTCATAGTAGTTGTGATTGAAGAAAAAGATAGAGGGTTCCTACTTTTTTCCTATAAAAATTTTGATATGTGAAGATATGATTTAAACATAACTCTATAGGAATGCAAAAAAGATAAGAAGAAAAGTTAACACAAATAGGGCCTTAATATGATGTTATTGTTTTGAAAAAAAAAAAAAAAAAATTTCAAACCTCAAGCAAGCAACTGATGACAAAATGATGCAACATTTTGAGCAAGAAGAAAGTTAAAGCAAAAAAATGTTGATGACAAAATGAGAAAGAAAGAAAAGGAGAATGGTGGGAAGTGTGATCTAAAGAAAGTTGAAGGAGAAATATATGCACAACATTTTAGCTTTGGATTCAATAGTGGGCCTTTTTTCTTTACTAGCTAACAGTAATTTTGCATGGGAATGGACATTGTAACCTCAAGCAACTCTAAGCCAAGCCCAATTTTTATATTTCCAAAAATGCGTTCAAAAGATTTTACCATTTAGAACAAGTACAAATATAAAATGCCTAACATATCCCAACTGAAATACTAAGTTCATGCCAACTATCCCCATTCATATGCACCATCATCTCCTTCAAACCTCCATTTTCTCCTTTTTTATAACCCTAATCCTCCATTTGTACTCTACTCCTTTTCCATCTATTTGGTTAAATCTTATCTATCTAGCTTCCTTTTTTTTTTTTCCTTCTCTTCCACCATACAAATCCACATTCTCAATCAAATTTTCATTTTTTAGATTTAAGAATTTAAAATTTTTTTCCTCTCTTAATAACCAAAGGCATATAAAAGGGAGCTTACAGAAGCCACCAATTTTATAAGGTATCCGTAATATATATATATATTCATAGATTATATGATCTAGTGGGAAGTGGGAACCACATGTGTTTTGGCATAATGAGTAACGGCATGCCTGCAATTATATATAATAAAGTGAGTGCGTAATTGATCTATAAATTAATCCAATATACCCGAGTTTTTAACTATAAAATCCAACCAAAAAATACATTTACCATCTGTTCCGGCGAAATTGTAGTGACAAAAATACTCTAAATAACGAATATATCCCGTCAATCAAAATTATTGATTTTAGGAACACAAATGTTAATTTTCTTGATTTTAGATAGACCATAGTTTCTTTGATTTTTGTCTAAATTTAAGGAACAATTATTATATACCTAAAATCAAGAGAAGGAATTAAAATTAGGAAAAAAAATCGATAAAATTAAGAAAATATGAATGGAAATAAATTGACTGCAAAATTTATGAGTTTAGTCTGTTAACACTAATCGAATAAAACAAAAACAGGGGGAGAAAAAAAAAGAAGGATTGGTTCCAACAACACTAATGGGATCAAAAAAATAGTTGATGAATATATATATATTTTTTGTGTATGGAGATAAAAAAACAAACAAAAAAAAAAAAAAAATTGATTTGGTTGTTTTGGCAAATGATGAAAATTTATATTTTCATTTATTTTTTTTATTTTTTGTTTTTGCCACCTCCCCGACTTATATGGGTGTGTGAAGCAGGGTCCCTGTCCTGCTTGAATATCGATCTGTTACTACCATAACATACATGTGTCTTGATTAACTTAAGATCGATGAGTTTACCAACAATTTAAATAATAATAATAATAACAAACTTAAGATGGGATATCCTACACGTTCTGGAAGGCATTTGGATTTACTATTGCTCACCTTTTTTATTAACACTTATTGATCACCTAGAACAATGACTGAAATGCTTCCATATAATGGTTTGAGAGATTCCAAAGGTCCTCATTTGTTGTCGTAACTTGAGCACTAAACGACAGATTCTTTTAGTAACAATCCTATTTTCTCACTCTTTTTTTTTTTGTTTTTTTTTTTTTTAGCAATAATCATGGTGATCCAATGGTCATTTTTTGTTTTTAATAGTAAAATATTGTGACTGTTGTTTTTCAAATTATCATCATTTTTTCTTGATCAGTTTATAGTCGAATAGTCAGATTTTCAAAATTTGTTATACTACTAGCCATATGAAGGTCTTTTAACATTTTCTGTATTTTTGTTATTTCTAAAATCAGCTCAAATTTAAGAATTTTCTATTAATTGTAATTTAGTAATGTAGGCTTATCCACACTAGATTGATCAATACTGTATTGATCAAAAGGGTGATCAACAAATCCAAATCCCTTAAAAGGAAGAAGACCACTTTAATTTCCTGTGATAGGCTTGGGTTATTAGTCGAGTGGCCAATCTGACCTACAATAATTGATTAAGAGGTGAAGTGGGAGACAGCTGCTTTATACATTTTGAAGGATTAGTGGCCCACTGGAAAGTATTAGCACCTAACCAGTGCAACTCATATTCTTTTTAATTTCCTCATTAAGGCATTACCACTTAATTGTATGTCCTTCCTGCTTTCTCTGCACTCTTCTTGTTATTATGTTTATCACTGTGCATGAATCATGGTGTTTATACACTTCTCATTCTCATTACCATTCCTGTGATGGACCTGTAGCTAGTGACTATCTCTGCACCATCCTGCTGCTGATTATCCATTCTATGCAGATTTTTTGATCTATCTATCTATCTATTTAAGATAAAGTTACGTCTGGAAAAGCATTCTTAATTTTTTCCCTTCACTACGATTCTAGTGGAAATTTTTGTTTTTTTTTGTTTTTTTTTTTTTTTTCATTTCGCTTCTTATTTTGCATTGGTATTGGTAAAAATTAAATAAATAAATTATGGAAGATTGAAGGGGAGAAGTCGAAGCCCGACCAATTCCAAATTTGTCGGAGGCAGCTTTCTATAATTTCAAAGATTAGTGGCCCACTGGAAAACAGTAATTGATGGAGAGATAGCTTTATATAATTTCAAAGATTAGTGGCCCACCGGAAAACAGTAATTGATCGAGAGGACATGTTTGAGACAGCTTTATATGATTTCAAAGATTAGTGGCCCACCAAAAAACATCTAGTCTGAAAAGTAAACTGCAATGACGATAAGGTTAAATATTTTCACAATTCCCCCGACAAATACGTACGGCATCCAACTAGTGCAGTTCATATTCAATTGTCTTGGTCAAGGCTGCACCACTCGTATTGTTATTTACTAGCTTCATGCTTACATAAACTTATATAAGTATATGCTAACTTGATTATTTCTATTTATACTAAAATATAAAGAGTACTCTGCAGTATGCTGATGTTGTGTCCTCATATTCTTTTTATCCCTTTGTCTCTCATGCTCTCTCTTTCTTCATTTTTACTGATTCTTACTTCATTTTGAAATAACATGGCACTATAATATTAGCCTAGCTTTAAAATTAAAATTCTTAATTAATTATGAAATTTTGAGGATGCGAGTCTCTTGAAATTAGTGTTGTCACAAATATATAACCTTAGAGGGGGGTGAATAGGGTTAATGGCAAACTTTGAATAAATATTACCAAATAAAAATATGATTCAATTAATTTCAGCAGAAGCAAATATATATGAACAATTAATTGAAATGAGAGAGAGAGAGAGAGGAAGAAATCAAATATAGCGATTTAACGTGGTTCGGACTCCGCCTACTCCACGCCTTAAGTACTCAGCCTAAGGATTCTACAATCAACTAAGGATTACTCCTTCAAGGTGGAGAAACCTTTACACAACCTTATTTCGCAGATGGAAGACTCTCACCAAAGCTCACAAAGAACTTTCACAAGTGCTCACAAAGAATACACAACAGTGCTCACAAAGAACACTCCACAAATGCTCACAAAGAATGCTTCACAGTGCTCACAAAGAACACTCAACCAATCTCACTTTCGGGTGGAGATTAAACCAAGAGCACTCAGCTCTTCTCACAAGAATTACAACAAGATTTGTGAATGAGTACAAATAATAACTCCTCAATAGTAGATGAAGTACAAATAATAAATCTCTCACTAATATCTCTCAAAGATATGAACTAAATTTGGGCTCAAGAGAGAATGGTGAATCTTTGACTAATTCACACAAGAATGATGTAAACTATGTTGGCTTAAGTTTGTGTATGATCATTAGTTGATTCAAGATTCATATATTGAGTATAAATAGACTCCTCAAAGAATATGTGTAACGCCCCAAACAGACACTACTAGAACCATTGTACTCCCCAGCTTAACATCCGTACCGACCCTTCCGGATAGGTCGACACGTGTCAAATTGAAGGTACAACTTGTCCTGCTCAAGTCTTTGGCGGGAACGGAAGATAGAGGCTTTTTTATGCCCTTATAATCATTATAGTCGAGTGATCATAGTCTATTTCTTCCGAGTCAAAGTAGGCATCATCCATCATCATCGGACTATGCATGTGAGGCCTCCCCTGGTGGCTGCCTGTACCTCGAATCAGACATCAAGTCACTACCTAAGTTAGTACTGGACTCTGACTCGTCCATTACTTTCTTCCCCTTCCCAGAATAAGCGATGTTAGACTGCTGAGGCATGGGTGGTGCTAAGGCAGCTGGTTCCCTAATCTCAATACCCTTCACAGGTTCATTCGAGGGCTTATCTTTTTTAACAAACTTTGTCTTGTCTATTTTGCCTTTTACAGTGGTGTGAACCAGCTTTTTATCGCTTGTCCACAACATCAGTGGGCGTGATTAAGGATTTTTGAGAACAAAGGACGCCACCTTATTTTTAAGGAATAAGGAAACCATAAAAATATTTTATTTTAAATAAAACAAAACAAACTCCATTTCAATGAAAAGACAGTCTTCGAACCAAAAATGGATCCGGGGGCTAGGTTACGACGTGGGAAGGTTCCAAGCTTTCACTTGTAGGCACCCACCTCGCCCTAATTAAAGAACTTCTAATTTATATGGGCTATTTAAAATCTTAATGCAAACAGTCTTAAATAATCTAATCAACCAACAAAATAGTGATATAAATGCAATACTCTATAATAATAATAATAATAATAATAAAATAATATACAAACAAACTCTACAAACCTAGGACACCTCATTGGCATCCTAGGGTGGACTTGAGCCCTGTTAGCGCCTACGTAACTTACTAGTGTTACCTAGCAAGTATCAAAATCCACGTAGTTCGACTATCCTATGACTCTCCTATTGTAATGAACCACATCATCTAAAAGTATTCAACTTTATTCAAGACTCTATTTTTGAGAGTATTTATCCGTTTAAAATTGCTTTTGCAAAACAGTTCGATAATTAATAGATTTCCAATCTAATCAAAACTTTGAAAGATAAAACTTATCTTTTAGAAGCAAACCTCAATTTAAACTCCTTTTTCAAATCAATCATTATCCATGGAATTTCATTCCAAAATCATTTCTTTTTCAAAGAAATCATTTTCAAAACAAATTAGGAAATCATTTAATATATCAATCGTTTTCAAATAAATAAAATCATTTTAAAATCCCTCTCGAGGATAGACTCTTAAACTCATTAAATCACTTGAATTTGAATGTGACTCCTACAACAAAGGAAAGTCCTTTGACCTTCCTAATCCTAGGGTCTCTAACTAACCCTAAAGTTAATCTAAAGTCCTAAAACACTAATGCAATGCATGCTGGAATTTAAATAAAATAAACAAATATGCATGAAATCAATTCTAACAATGCATGAAAATGCTCCTAAATGCATAATAATTCAACTATGTTGACCTAAGCATATTTCTAAGTTGGATTTAGCCTTAAAATGATTTTTAGAAGTCATTTAAGACCATTTTCAATTCCGGACAGATTCGAAAATAGACTTTAAATCATTCTAAAAAACCTTGAAAAGAAGTAATAAAAATCGTGTTAATGACCTAGCATGCATTCTACATGAATATACTACAAGATAAACTATAAAAATCATGCAAAAACATGGCTTAAAAATAATAATTAAGCCATTTTAAAGTATATATTCAAATTTGGATAGATTTGAACATACACTTTAAATAGCCTAAAAATCATTCTTAATTCTTGGAAAATGATAAACAAACATCCTAGTATGCATACTAACATAATATACAAATTTAACCTACAAAATATGCATGAAATCATGGCTTAAAAATGCTATTTAAACCTCATTAAAGTCCATGTTCAAATCTGGACATATTTGAACCTTGACTTTGTGGAACTTAGTTAGCATAATTAACCCATTCAAAATAACAAATAAAAATTCTAACCAACATGCTTGACTAGATTATCATATAAAACAACATTAAAACTAACAAAAACATGCATGAACAATTAATCTAAACACAAGGGGAGGATCTCACCTTTGCACGCTCCCTCGTACACATTTCATATATTCAAACCATCAAATCTATGTCGAGTGTTTAAATAATCATAAAAACATGAAAGAAAGACTCAAGACTCACTACAAAAATGTCTCAACATACTTACACAATCATTAACATCATATAATCACCAAATGATCACCACAAAATTTCAAAGATCATGCGATCACATTGAAACATCATCCTAAGCATGCTTACTCACATAAAATCATAACAAGTAAACACTTAATCAAACCTACTTACTTCTAAACACACAAATATGCTATTGTCCTATATTTAAAAAGAACATATCATATTCTAATATGCAAATGTATTGAACGAATGACAGAACTAAACACAAACTGAGATTATCCTATCATACATATTTAAGTAAGAAGCTATTCTAACATGCATGATAATCATATGAAAAATGGAGGCTAGTTCATCTCACATGAATATCAACTAAACCATTGCATGAAGAGGAGAAAAACAAAGGGGACAAAGTGAGGAAAGAGTGCTTACCCTTCTTCTTTCTCCTTGGCTACCCTTCTTCAAGCTTCCTTGGCCTTGAGTTCCTCCTCTCTCTCCCTTCTTTACTCTGGTTCTCTCTCAAAATGATAAACTAAAAACGAAAATCCAAAAACCCTAGCCTCTCTTCCTCTTGAACCTCCTCTTCTAACTCTATCAAAGTGTCTTTATAAAGTTAGGGTTAAAAACCTTGAATGGTTGGGATTAATTCATCTAAAACTCATCCTAGGGTTTAGAATGGTTCATCTTAGGGTTTTCAAGCTGAAATACATTTGAATTCGTCCAAAAAAATCAAGCAAAGTCGGGCAAAATAGGTGGGAGAGTCCCAAACTTTCCAAATTCAAAAAATGGGAACGACCATCCTGGTGACCGTCCTAGCTTGGACAGTCACTAAGGGTGACTTTCCCCAATCTGCCCTATTTTCAAGGGATTTTTGTATTTTGACCATATATTGCTCATTTTCAATCCAAATTCGATGATCCAGGTGTCAAAACGACCGTGCTTTGATCCGCTACATTCTTAGAAGGGTTTTGGGTCAAAAATGCTTGACCATGGTTAAGGGTTTTAGTAAAAAGCTAGCCGATTGACCCGGTTGTGCAAAATTTGGTCATATGACCATTCTTTGTTTTGTAAAATTGATCAATTGGGCTTAGACCACTTCTAAAAACATGGTTTTATTATGAAATTGATACTCAAAAATATATTTTGAAGATCTTTGATTTTAATGAAAATGACCAATTCACGGTTAATTTGGATGAAACCTCAATTCGACTCATTCCTGCTCGTAGGATCAATTTTGGACGAATCCATCCCAACCATTCAAAAGTTCAATCGACACTCCAAACACACTCCACACATTCATAAAGTCCTTGAAACAATCCAATTCGAATTTGGAGGTCATTCAGAAATTATACGAGAAAAATGACGAAAACGCCCCTCAAGTCGCAATAACCCTAATTACCTATCGAGCTCTCATCAGAATGACATGAAAATTTACAAGAATACTCTAAGACACCACAAAAGTCAAATGAAATACAAATGGATTGATTCCAATTCAAATGTACGCATGAAATGATGAATTATCCCTTTTCCCCGAAAAAGGGTAGTTTGGGTAATTTGGTCTTTACAAGTCCAATTCCCTATCAAATGACCCACTCTTCAAGTTGATCACTTTCAAAAACATATGATAAAATAATTGGTAAAAATGGGGTGTCTACAAGTGGCTTGTGCGGTCTGTTTTTCTTTTGCCATCAGCACATGACAAATCACACCCTATAGCAAATGCACACAACACGACAGAAAAGGTATTGACTGCACACAACCTTCAGCACAGCCCACTCAATCAACAGCACAACAATAGCACTTTAGTCCCAACACAATCAATTAAAAGTAGTGAATAATAGTGTATAAATCAACTCACTGTAACTCGAAGTCAATTTTGTAACGCCCCAACCTGACTATTATACAGACCATCCCGGGTAGGTCGACACGTGTCAAGGTGAAAGTACAACCTGTACTACTCATTCATATTTCCATACTCAGGATAGAAAGTAATATTTTATAACAACATGAAATGAAATGTTCTAGTGCATACATGCCCAAATCCGAGTAATACTAACAGAAATAAGATCAAATGTACCAAACATAATGCCAACAATCCTAGCAGATAGGATATCAAGATAATAATAATAGTCCAAGAGTATTATAACTCAAATGCAGCTAAGTAGACCGATGCAGGACTACCCAGAACACTGCTAGACCCAATGCAACTTGTGTAGAGTTCCATCCAACCAAATCTCTACCAGAAACCTGTGAATCTGCTGTATATTACACAGCGTGAGCTTAGAATGCCCAGTAGAAATACAACCTCAACCAACAGTAATAATATTGATACAAGGAACATTTAAGTAACATCAGTTCATATCCAGTTCAATAAACAGTAAACAAAATAGTGTGGGTTTAGTTCAGCTATAATCACAATATAAAATCCATCTTTTCGAAGACCATGCTCAAGAACGTATATCATGACGTTGTTCTAGGCTAACAAGCCTCTGGTACAACAGCAGCCAAAATCAACCAATACGTGGTCTAACCTCTCGAGGATACCGACAAGTTATACCTTACACACGGTCAACTGTCGAGCCACTACGGGGCTATATGCTTCAGGCCCGCTATAAGGCTCCACCCAGGACCATGGGCCCTTAAATAAACTCCCCGTATACCAACCGAGCCTAAACCATGCATAGCAGCACGAATATATAAATCATTTCCAAAGCGGGCATGTTAAGCAGTAATGAATGGCATATAAATATAAATCAAGTCTTTATTTTAGTAAATCATAACCATCATCCAAAACAGGAATGAAGTAAGTAAACCATATGCCATCATTTTATGTTCACAATACATTTATAATCACACCACACCAATTATTCATAAAATAGCTATGTTCCCTGCATCATAATCCTTTCATAAAGCAGTTCATATTTAAAAAAAGTCCAGCATATCATGCAGTTTAAATCACATATTATCAATGTTAGAGAGGTTTAGTATCCTACCTTAACTGGACAAGTGAACCCCTAGCAGTGTCTTATGGATATGCACGCTAACCAATGAATGGATAGTTCTCGGGACTATCCTGATCTGAAAGAAAAATAAATAAAGACATACATCAACCCTTGCCTATGCAGGTGAACCTCAAAATCAGAAACTAGACTCCACGAACTTTCCGTACATATAAAGTACGCCCAAAACGGAGAGCAGATGGGAAATATATGAACAAAATAAGGATTAAAGAAAAAAAAGGAAAATAGCAAGACCCATTACCGATAATGACAGAGGGCATTATCGGTAATGGAGGCCCTCTGATTCACCTGAAGACAACCATTACCGATAATGCCTCATGCCATTATCAGTAATGGCCATCCTTGCAACATTGGTTCGACCTGCAACAGTTTCAAAACCTCATCCAACTTTATCTAAACACATCCAAACCTTTAAATAACATCTCAAAACCTTAATACACCCACATGCAGCCTAGATTAACCTTGCTTTACCATCAAAACTCCAAATCAAAGTGTAAAACATAAGCATCCGAAATGTACAACCTTAAAAACCCAAGTATAACTCAAAACCCACATGCAAGCTTTACTACTTCACCGATCCATCAAACCCTCATTATAAACATGGATCCAACAACATGCAGCCATCTAAACACAAAAGGATGAGTTTTGACAAGGATTTACCAAGCTTTAAAATCAAATACCCAAGAAACCCAAAACCATTTGCATACATGTAAAAACTAAGTTAAAAACCTTTCATCACTTTCAAACTCCCCCAAAATCAGAAAATATTCAAAGAGAAATGGAAGAAAAAGAGAAAGGAAAATGGACATGCAAGCTTGGACTCACCCTTAAATGGCAAGAAATAGAAGTCTGGCGACTTCTTCGGTGAGAATCCGGCCACACTCCGGCAGCTACACTACCCTTCACGGTTGCATTCCCTCTCTCAGCTCTCTAACTTCACAAAACTCAAATGCTAAATATGAAAAGGTAAGTAGCATCTCATGGTTTATAAAGAAAAACAAAAGGGGACTAGTTTGGCATTTTCATGAAAGGTTTTTAAAACAACTTAATTTTACAAAAACACCCCAACTTTATTGGAAATTCAAAAATATGACTTTTAAAAATTTTCGGGTTATCACAAATTTTTTCATCTAGAATCCCCACAATTCATAGACATGCTGAATTTAACCCCAAAACTTCGCTAAGTTTTTTTATCAAACACCTCCTATGCTCACCTTAGAAAAGAAAATGTAACATTCAACCCCATACCAGACAGTCCACATTCCCCATGTACTTTGTCAAACAACAATCAATTCCAAATATTCAAGTAGTTACATACTTTTTTTTTTAAAGCACAAACTTCATGCCCAAAATAAAAAATAAAAAAACCCGACTACTATCCTTCAATCACCCGTGCCATAGTACAGTTGTGCTTGACCGAAGCTAATGGTGATACCAGCAATAATGGTGATGTAAAC
Organism: Hamamelis virginiana; assembly: GCA_017140935.1. Classification (NCBI taxonomy): domain Eukaryota; kingdom Viridiplantae; phylum Streptophyta; class Magnoliopsida; order Saxifragales; family Hamamelidaceae; genus Hamamelis; species Hamamelis virginiana. Next base: position 55,826 of record JAESVK010000703.1, on the reverse strand, counting down.
TGGGTTGAGGGTGAGAGTGGATCATAGGGTATGGAATCTAGGGTTTGTGAGCATTCGAGAATGAGTGGATGAGAATGAGAGAATGAGAGAGTAAGTAAGGTGAAGGGCTAGTGGATTGCCGGCGGTGGCTGTCGGCGAGACTGTCCCGATGGTGATGGCAGTGTAGGGCTCGGGGGCGACGAAGGTGAGGCCGGTGATGATGGCATCAAGGCTGAGAGAGAAGAGAAGAAAAAATAAGAACAAAATAAGAAAGAAAATGAAAAGTTAATAAAGGAGAAGAAAATTTTGAGATTTTTTTTTTTTTTTTGTGCATAGCTATTGATAAAAGTGGTGGGGAACTATCGATAGTGGATAGGCTCTGGCACCTTTTGGTGCGCCAATGCTGTTTCAAAAGAAGCACGACGGGAGCTTGCGATTGTGTGTGGATTATCGAGCTCTCAATAAGGTGACGGTGCGCAACAAGTATCCAATTCCCCCTGCATGAATAAAGGCTGAGGGGTACTGCTATTGATATAGAGTCATGACCCTATCGATAGGTATATGTCTCAGTTCTGCATCTGCAACATCTGCAGCATGCCCTATCGATAAGGTGTGTTTTCCATCGATGGGAAACCTATCGATCTAACATTTTCTACAATTTTCAATTTTTTTTTCGGAACCCTGTCATACCCTAGTTGCATCCTTACAATCTTTTCCATTCAATCCCATTTCCCTCAACATAACCCATACCAAGGCTTCCTAGGTTTATGAATAACATAGAGTTTAAAGCACAAATAAAGGTACAAATGGTGACACAACTTGACACTAAATAAAGAATACCGACAAAAAGGCTCAAAGACTCAAAAGAAAGACCTAAAATCATTTCCTAAGCCGGCTTAATTGTTCCCAAATGATCAAAGCTTATCCATGCAAACATATGCACATAACCTAACAAATATATAATGCATAATCCAAAAGCAACAACCAAGTACGTTGAAATGATTAAGATGTACAATTAAACCCTAAGAAGACATGAATGACTCAAATCATGCATAAATGGTTGCAAGTCTCCACTCTAAGTTTGGGTAATCATTTACATGCTTGACATGCAAGAGAGGATATTCGCATAGGTTCGTGCGCGTGTAATGGTTTAGAGATAAGCTTAAGCATCAACAAGGTTCACATTAGAGCATTAAATTTGATCAAATGGGTACTATGTATGCATGAAAGTTGAAAAAGCCTTCGACATTGAGCAAGAAACTAAACAACTAAAAAAAAAAACTATAAAATGACATGAAAAACAGGAATTCCTACAATTTAAGTATCACACATTACACAATACACTCATGAATGCAATACATGACACCCCCAACTTAAAACCCAGCATTGTCCTCAATGATGGAGGACAAGAGCAAAAATAAGTAAGGAAAAATCCTAGAAACTAACCAAACTGAACTAAAACTAACGAAAACAAATCTCGAATGAACCTACACGTGGGTTTCCTCCCAATAAGAGCTAAGTTTAACGTCTTCAGCCAGACGTGGGATACCTCCTCAATTAAGGCCCTCAATATAAGGTTTAAGCCATTGGCCGTTCACCATAAAGGACGAACCATCACGGGGTTACTAATCTCAATAGCACCATTGGGATAGACTTTGGAAACCGTGTGAAGTCCCATCTAGACCTTAGCTTACCTGGAAATAATCGCAATTTGGAATTAAAAAGCCACACTTTCTGATTAGGATCAAATGATTCTCGAGTAATATTTTTATCATGAAATTCTTTCATTTTGGCTTTATAGATTTTGAAGCTTTCATATGTCTCATTGCGAATTTCTTCAAGTTCACTAAGTTTACGTTGTGAACCCGCTTTCTTCATCTCAAAATTGAATTGGCGAATGGCCTATAGGGCCTTATGCTCAAGTTCGACGGGAAGATGACATGGTTTACCATAGACTAGTCGATAAGGAGACATGCTAATCGGAGTCTTGTAAGCAGTTCATTAAGCCCAAAGCGCATTTGTAAGGTGTAAAGACCAATCCTTATGATCAGACTTGACCGTTTTCTCCAAAATATGTTTGATCTCCCTGTTCGACACCTCTACTTGCCCACTAGTTTGGGGATGATATGGGTTAGCTACTTTATGAGTGATAGAGTACTTGGTAACAAGTGCCGCAAATGGTTTGTTATTAAAATGAGACCCTCCATTACTAATAATGGCCCTTGGAAACCCAAACCTAAAAGAAAATGTTCTCTTTGCCGGAGAAATTTAACCACAACCTTGTGGTCATTGGTCCTAGTGGCTACAACTTCTACCTACTTAGACACATAAGTAATGGCCACAAGAATATATTCAAAGCCATGAGAATTTGGAAAAGGGCCCATGAAGTCAATACCCCACACATCAAAAATTTCAACAATGAGACTAGGATTGAGGGGCATCATATCCCTTCTGGACATGGATCCCATTTTCTAACAATTCTCACAGGAATTGCAGAAGTCCATGGCATCCTTAAACAGAGTGGGCCAGTAGAACCCACATCGGAGAACTTTAGCAGCGGTTTTCTTGCCACTGAAGTGTCCACCACAAGCCAGAGTATGGCAGAAATTCAAAACATCTCTAATTTCCTTATCGGGAATACATCGACGAATGACTTGGTCTGCACAATACTTGAACAGGATGGGGTCTTCTCAAATGTAAAATCAAATCTGTGAAAAGAAGAGGTTTTTTTTCTTGTTTAGACCAAGTAGAAGGAATAGGCCATGTACTAAGATAATTAACAATATGCACATACTAAGGCAATGATACATGGGACACAACAAATAATTTCTCATCAAGAAAGGAATCCTGAATTGGTAAAGGGTCGCTCTCCTTATCCACCAATATCCTAGATAGGTGGTCGGCCACCACATTTTCGGACCCCTTCTTATCCTTGATTTCAAAGTCAAATTCCCGTAAGAGAATAATCCATCTAATTAATTTGGGCTTAGTCTCCTTTTTGGAAAGAAGGTACCGCAGGGTGGCATGGTACGAGAAAACAAAAACTTTTGATCCTAAAAGATAGGACCTAAACTTATCTAAGGCATAGACAACTGCTAGTAATTCCTTCTCCATAGTGGTGTAATTAGTTTGAGTATCGGAGAGGGTTTTACTAGCATAATAGATGACATAAGGAACCTTGTCTACCCTTTGACCTAACATAGCCCTTATAGCATAATCCGATACATCACACATAATCTCAAATGGTAAAGACCAATTAGGGGGCCGCATAATAGGTGTGGTGCTCAAAAGAGAGCAAAGCTTTTCAAAAGATTTCAAGCATGAATCATCAAAGACAAAAGATATATACATCCTTGGCGAGCAAATTGCACAAAGGTGGGAGGTGGTAACTTAGCAAACAACTCAACTTTGGCTCTATCGACCTCTATGCCACGACTGGAAATTACATGACCTAGCACTATCCCTTCCTGAACCATGAAGTGACACTTCTCCCAACTCAGGACGAGGTTAGTCTCACAACACCTTTTTAGCATTTTTGACAAATTGGAGAGATAAGTATCAAAAGAAGGACCAAAAACAAAAAAGTCATCCATAAACACCTTTAAGAAATCCCCAATCATGTCAGAGAATATGGCCATCATGCATTTTTGTAATGTTCTGGGAGCATTGCAAAGGCCAAAAGACATACGCCTAAAGGCAAAAGTGCCAAAGTGACTGGTTAATGTGGTCTTCTCTTGGTCCTCGGGATACACAACTATTTGTTAATTTTCAAAATAACCATCTAAAAAATAATAGTAGTTTTGCCCTGCTAATTTCTCTAAGATTTGGTCTAGAATTAAGCCGCCTATAATCTATACACACTCGCTACCCAGTAGTGGCACAAGTTGGGACTAGAACACCCTCATCATTGGCAACGACTGTAATCCCAGACTTTTTCGGCACTACCTGTGTATGTGCCACCCATTCACTAATAGAGATGGGGTATATGATACCCACATCTAGCAACTTAACTATTTCCTTCATAACCACCTCCTTCATGTTAGGATTGAGCTTTCGCTGCATTTCCCTTGAAGATCCAGCCCCCTCCTCTAGGTGAATTTGCTACATACAAATAGATGGGTCTCTACCCTTAAGATCTGCAACCGACCGCCCTATGGCTTGCTTATGCTCTCCTAAGACTTTCAAAAGTTGACTCTCTTGTTCTTTACTCAAGTTAGAAGCAATGATGACTGAGAGAGTGTGATTGGCACCTAAATACACATACTTGAGATTAGTTGGTATGGGCTTTAGTTGATATGAGCCAATTTATCATATCAGTAATGATCCATTGCAGTATGGATTTTTATTTATTTATTTATTTTTATTTATGCATGGTGCATTTCGACATTGTTTGATCGCATGGTACGATCAATATCATAATCTACACATCTCTACATAAAAATGAGTTGAGATCCGCTATAGTAATAATTGCTTGTGAAGTATTTAAATCCAGTACTTCACTATGAGCAAGGCATGGTCAAATTGACAAAAAAAGCTGACACAAAAAGATTATATACCTTCCCTCTAGCATGACTTACTTTACAGCTATTATTACCACAAAAGGCCCAATATCGGTATATGGCTAGAATTTGATTTGCCCTCAAATTAACTTTTGTTCAGAACGAGTGAGAGCCATTATAGCACAAAATAATAAATAAGAAAAAGTATGGGATTGCTTTCAAAGCAATAAATTTTTTAAGATTAATGGCAAAGTGCGAATATTTTCTTTTTTGTAGAAGTGGGAATATTTAAACTTAGTGAATTGTATGGAGGCAAATGTTGGGAGCGGAAATCCCATGAACTCGTGATAGTGTTTATGGATCATGCCAAAAAAAAATAAATCCGAATATTATAACATATAGAAAAATCCGTACCTGGAGATCTGTCTGGATTGATCTCAAAAATCACGAACGGTTGATCACTGCTCGATCCTTCAAGCCTTCTACCGTATTCCCTAATGCCAGAACGTGAAGAGAGAGTGGCTCTCTTTTTGCTCTCCTTGTTGGACGGCTGCCTCTAGGGTTTAGATATTTCGTCTTAACCTAGTGGCTGCCCAACATGGCATATATATAGGCTACGGTAGGGACCCAAAAGCAAATAAGTTTAGGGCTCCTAATGTAAATATTAAAAGCCTATTTACATTAATTATAATTCATTCCACTAAAGAATTATAACTGCACTCCCTAGCTTATTCGAAAATAAATTTCGAGCTCTTTGTTATTAAATACTTATTAATCTCCCCACGTTAAGATTACAGATACCCGTTGATTAAATTAAATTACTGACAATATAATTTAATCAACATCTATTAATTTCCTTGAGACCTTCCACTTAACTTATTTGATATGTCGGATACAAAAATCCACCTGCAGGGTTTAACATAATCAAAACTTATAAGTATCCTCAAGGGGGTATCATCAATCCCTATACCAGGACGTGGATTCCGTCAATAATAAATATTCACCATACAATTAATGCAGTTATCCAACTCATCGAGATTATTGACCTATAAAGATCTCACTCTTTATGAATCAAAATAACTAACAATAAATGTATGTGTCCATTAATTATTTCGGGATTAAGAGTATAAGTATTCATAATAACCATGAGGTATTAATTATTTTATGTGTCAGTACAAAATAATTACCTCAATACGGTCCCGTTCAATACACACAAGTGTACTAGCACAAGAAGTTGGAACTAAACCATTCCCCGTAGTCAAGACAGACCTATTGAAAGCATGTGCTACAATCTTACCGATAGTGTGTCCAACTCCATCTCAGATTGTGAACAATAGGCTTATATTCTACAAGAACTGATGATCTGATCTTCTGTGTGTAAGCCGAACTCTACACACCAGATCATCTACTATATAGAATAAAAGACACACATGCATAATATTAGAAGATAATATAATGCAAACATAGCTCATACAGATTCTCATTTAATATGCAATATCAGAATTCATTAATAAATAAATACTAAGGTCTATTACATAAAAACATGGCTTTTAGTATATAGCCCTAACAATCTCCCACTTAGACTCAAAGCCATGATGCCACACATCTCACTCCCATTCTCTCTACATGTCTATCAAAAGTCTTAGCTGGTAAGCTCTTTGTAAAAGGATCTGCCAGGTTGTCTGCTGATGCTATCTTGGTCACCACTACATCTCCTCTTTGTACAATATCTCTAATCAGATGATACTTGCGCTCAATGTGTTTTCCCTTCTTATGGGTCCTAGGTTCCTTTGAGTTAGCAACTGCTCCACTATTATCACAGTAAAGTGTAATAGCCAATTGCATTAAAGGAACCACTCCTAGATCCAATAGGAAGTTTCTGAGCCAAACTGCCTCCTTGGCTGCCTCAGAGGCTGCCACATATTCGGCCTCCATGGTGGAATCAGCAATGCAAGATTGCTTGATGCTCATCCAACTAATGGCTCCACCTCCTAGGGTAAACACATAACCAGAGGTAGATTTTCTGGAATCTTTATCTGACTGGAAGTCTGAGTCTGTGTACCCTAAGGGTATTAGACTATCTGCCTGGTAAACCAACATATAATCTCTAGTCCTTTTCAGGTACTTGATTATATCTTTTACCACTGTCCAATGTTCTTGCCCAGGGTTAGACTGATATCTGCTGACCATGCCAACAGCAAAGCAGATGTCAGGTCTAGTGCAAAGCATTGCATACATGAGGCTTCCTACTGCAGATGCATAAGGAACTGCCTTCATTTTCTCTATCTCATCTGATGTTTTGGGACACTGATCCTTGGATAGAGTGATTCCATGCCTGAAAGGAAGAAAACCTTTCATGGAATCCTGCATGCTAAAGCGGGCAAGAATCTGATCGATATAAGTAGCTTGAGCTAAGCCCAACATCCTTTGCTTGCGATCTCGCAAAAGCTTAATCCCAAGAATGTGACTGGCTTCTCCCAAGTCTTTCATATCGAACTGGCTGGATAACCATACCTTTACTGAAGATAACTCCCCTACATCATTTCCAATGAGCAAGAGATCATCCACATATAGTACTAAGAACACCACCACGCTTCCATCACACTTTTTGTACACACAGGACTCATCAGGACATTGATCAAAACCATAAGATTTAATGGCTTGATCAAAACGAGTATTCCAAGACCTAGATTCTTGCTTAAGTCCATAAATGGTTTTTTTAAGCTTGCACAACATGTGCTTTTGACCTTTTGCTATAAAACCTTCTGGTTGCATCATATAGATGCACTCGTCAAGATACCCATTAAGAAATGCTGTCTTGACGTCCATTTGCCAAATTTCATAATTGAAATGAGCTGCAATGGATAAGAGAATCCGGATAGACTTAAGCATGGCTACCGGCGAAAAAGTTTCCTCATAATCGATCCCTTCTTTCTGAGTAAACCCTTTTGCTACAAGCCTAGCCTTAAAGGTTTCAACCTTTCCATCTGCTCCTCTCTTTTTCTTATAAATCCACTTGCATCCGATGGGTTTTATCCCTTCAGGCGGTTCTATAAGATCCCAGACCTGATTAGAGTACATGGACTCCATCTCAGATTTCATAGCCTTTTGCCAAAGATCTGCATCTTTATCTTTAAGTGCTTCATCATAGTTACAGGGATCAGTATCTAGCTCATCAGGGATCCTGTCATATGACTCTCCCAAGAGCGTATACCGTAAAGGTCGACGAATAACCCTCCCACTACGACGAGACACTTCCTGTGGCTGTGCACTATCAGTGGTACGCTGTGCAGATGTTGATCCTTGTGTACCATCAGGGACATGCTGCTCTGGTTGTGAAACCGGTATGTTGATGGTACGACCACAAGGTTCAGTATTAGCATGAGTCTCAACAATCCTCCCACTACGACGAGGCAATGGGATGTCAAGAATACTTTCATGTGGTGTTTCCTCTTGAACTACAGGTATTGAAGAAGTTTGTACTGGTTTATCTCCTCTCATTTCTTCTAGAACAATTTTACTTCTGGGCTTGTGGTTCATTACATAGTCTTCTTCTAAGAATCGGGCATTGGTGCTAACAATGACCTTCTGATCCTTAGGACTATAGAATAAACCACCTTTCGTTCCTCTAGGATATCCAACAAACAAACAAACTTCTGTTCTCGATTCCAACTTATCTGTTTTCCCTTTTAGCACATGTGCTGGACTACCCCAAATCCGAACATGTCGCAGGCTAGGCTTACGCCCAGTCCAAAGTTCTGTGGGAGTAGTAGGTACTGACTTAGTTGGTACGAAGTTCAGAATATATGCTGCTGTTTCAAGTGCATATCCCCAGAATGAATCAGGTAAATCTGAATAACTCATCATAGATCTCACCATATCCATAAGCGTTCTGTTCCTTCTCTCTGCTACACCATTTTGTTGTGGCGTACGAGGTGCAGACAACTGGGATGTAATCCCCTCTATTGATAAGTAATCAGTAAACTCTCCTAAGAGGTACTCGCCACCACGATCGGATCGTAGTGTCTTAATGCTTTTACCCAGACGCTTCTTCGTTTCCGCCCTATACTCTTTGAATTTCTCAAAAGCTTCGGACTTACGGCGCATCAAATAAATGAATCCATACCTTGAGTAGTCATCAATGAAGGTCATGAAGTACTCAAAGCCACCTCTAGCCTGGATAGTCATGGGTCCACACAAATCAGAGTGAACCAATTCCAATTGCTCTTTGGCTCTATAGCCTTTAGCCGAAAAAGGCCGCTTGGTCATCTTACCTTCTAAGCAGGATTCACAGACTGGAAGTGCCTCCACTTCTAATGAACCTAATGGTCCATTTTGAACCAGTCTTGAAATCCGTTTTAGATTAATATGACCTAGGCGTAAGTGCCAAAGATAGGTTTGGTTCATTTCAGAAGGTTCCTTTCTCTTACATGGTAAACAATTAGTGTTATTCAATTCATTAAGTTGCAGTTTTGGAGAGACAGGATTAATAATATAAAGATCATCTACTAATGAACCAGAACAGATAAAACTTTTATTAAATTTAATAGTCACTAAATTATCAAAATAAATAGAATATCCGTCTTTAACCAAACTAGAAACTGAAACCAAATTCCTTCTAATGGAAGGTACATAAAGACAATCCTTTAATATCAATATTCTGTCTCTACCAAAATTTAAATAAAAATCTCCAACTGCAACTGCTGCCACTTTCGTAGCATTGCCCATATGAAGATAAATCTCCCCATCACTTAGCTGCCTGGTTTCCTGGAACCCCTGCAAAGAATTGCAAACATGGTTAGTGGCTCCCGTATCTACACACCAGGTACTGGTAGATAACACCGCTAAACATGTCTCAACAACTAGTGAAAAAGATTTACCTTGGTTGTTCATTTTGCTGAGATAAACTGGACACTGCTTCTTCCAATGTCCTGACTGCTTGCAGTGAAAACACTTGCCCTTGGGCTTTTTCACTCCACCTTGAGGCCCATTAACTGCCTGAGGAACTTTACCCTGTTTCTGAACCTTTTTCTTCTTCTTCTTACCTTTCGGCTTAGAAGTAGAACCTTTTTCAGTCACTAGTGCAGTAGATGGCTTCTTGATGAGGCCCTCAGCTGACATGAGTTCTTTTAGCAGTTGTGCCAATGAATAATGAAGATTATTCATGTTATAATTCAGGCAGAATTGCTTAAAAGAATCAGGCAGCGACTGGAGAATGATATCGACCTGGGTATCCCCATCAATATCAGATCCAAGGATCTCTAGTTCATTCAAAAGACCGACCATCTTCAGAACATGATCCCTTACCGGAGTCCCTTCAGCCATGGTAGTGGTCAACAGATGTTTCATAGCAGTTTGCCTAGCTGCACGAGTCTGATTCCCAAACATTTCTTTGAGATTAAACATTATGTCATAGGCTGTGGGCATAGACTGATGCTGATGTTGCAGAACATTTGACATAGAAGCCAAAATGTAACACCGCGCCATCTCATCAGCCTTAACCCACTTCTAATAAGGCTTGGCTTCCTGTTCGGTTGCCCCTTCATCAGGTTTCTGCGGGCAAACATCTGTGAGCACAAACTTGTACTCTTCAGCAGTCAGTACAATATCCAAATTTCTTTTCCAGTCAATATAATTAGTTCCATCAAGTTTGTTTTCTTTGAGAATAACAGCAAGAGGGTTGAAAGCCATTTTAAAAACCTGAGAATCACATAATTATAACAAATTATGAAGAGCATAAACAAAAAACTTTAAATTCCATTTTAAAATTTTGGTTCCCTCTACCAATTTTTAAAAGAATCCGCCAGCAGCCTGATACACCGTGAATAGCATGCCTCGATGGGAGGTCGTCTACTATCCATCATTTGTCCAGACAGGCCAATTCCTATTAATCTTGTTATCTAGGCAACGGGCCGTGCCAAACAAAATTAAACAGCTGACTTAGCTTCGGTCCTATAAATAATAGCAGTGACTCAGATGGAGAGGATACTATTATTTATAGCTAAGTGTATACCATCACTTAATTCAAGATCTATTATTCCATAATGAATCCCTCAGATGGAGAAGTGATTCACATTAACAATTACTAGAATTATTCCTAAGAAAGTTTGTACTAGTGAATCCGCTAATTAATTAGTCCGATAGGGAGGAAGGCACCAAGACCAACACGCTAATTAATTGCATCACTTACAAACTAGTGATGGAGACCATGGGATTTATATTTAATAAATTCCCTCACCCACTTAGTTATTTGGAAAAAATGAGGGTTTGAAATATATGTTTAATTCTAAATAAATTAAAAAGTACAAAATTGGCAACTAATAAACATGAAACTAATAAAATTCTAATTCCATTTGAAAAATAAATTCCCTTTGAAAAATAATTTATATTAAAACATGGGAATTAATTTTATTATCTAGTTTCACATTTATAATCCAAAATTGTGATTTTCAATTTATATAATTAAACATAAAGCCATAACAGATAATATCCATGTTATCACATATTTAAACATTTAAAATAGATAACTATCAGGTAAACAATCATAACGTATATTATCCATGTTATCACATATTTAAACATTTAAAATAGATATCTATCAGATAAGATATTATCCATGTTATCACATATTCAAATATTTAAAATAGATAACTACCAGATAAGATATTATCCATGTTATCACATATTCAAATATTTAAAATAGATAACTACCAGATAAGATATTATCCATGTTATCACATATTTAAATATTTAAAATAGATAATTATCAGATAAACAATCAAAACAGATATGATAGAGCCCAGCTATTATGGTCAGTCTTCAAGTCTGAAACCACAAGAAGTCCAGATCCACCATGACACCTAGCAACCAAGGTAGCCACTTCGAACAGTTAGTCGGGGTCTGGGGCAGCGCCCCAGCGGGGATCTAGGGGGCAGCGCCCCCAGCTGGGGTTCGGGGGCAGCGCCCCCGAAACCTAAACGAAATCTGCATCGCTGCATCAAGGTCAGTTTCGAAAAAAAAATTATCCAAAAAAAAAAGTTTCGAAAAAAAATTGAATCTGCATCACCATGATCCGCGCTGCTGTATAATCTGTGCCGCTATAAACAGCCTGCACCACCATGATCTCCTTCTCGGAACAGCAACCTTCGGATACATAAATCCTATGCCTCCATTAAGGAGTTCACATATTGCTACGAAGAAAATAAATAACAACAAAAATATATACAACCAGTGTGATAAAACCATCACACAAAACCGCAAAAAATTATACAACCCAGTGTGATTAAAACCATCACACAAAAACTGTATATATAAAAATAAATGCACCCACACATAAAATCATACATTCATGTGACCATAATAGCGGGACAGAACGCTGCAAAACAGAGGTTAGCACAACCTACGTTCTACCCATGGTAGATATGGATTCCTATATTCGGATTAAACCTTGGGTTAATCCATAAACAGTATCACAACCTGCTCTGATACCAATTGTTGGGAGCGGAAATCCCATGAACTCGTGATAGTGTTTATGGATCATGCCAAAAAAAAATAAATCCGAATACTATAACATATAGAAAAATTCGTACCTGGAGATCTGTCTGGATTGATCTCAAAAATCACGAACGGTTGATCACTGCTCGATCCTTCAAGCCTTCTACCGTATTCCCTAATGCCAGAACGTGAAGAGAGAGTGGCTCTCTTTTTGCTCTCCTTGTTGGACGGCTGCCTCTAGGGTTTAGATATTTCGTCTTAACCTAGTGGCTGCCCAACATGGCATATATATAGGCTACGGTAGGGACC
>JAESVK010000703.1:0-38545 GCA_017140935.1 Hamamelis virginiana | reverse complement strand
AGAATCTTCAATCTATGAGACACCAGTAAACAAAATCCTCCACTCAATTGAGTTCAATACAACTTTTTTTGCTTGATTGAGTTGAATTTGAATTTTGCCTTTTAAAAAAAAAACATAAAGAATTAAATCCAAACTTTCACTTTCTTTTCTTTTCCTCAGTTCTCTCAGCAACCAAAAAGGAGAATTTTTATTTTTTTTTTCAAATTCAGATCAAGCAATGATACAAAAACAGATCAAGACATATAGAACAACTTCCATTGATACCGAAGATCAAAATTGAAAGCAAAAAAGTAAACAAATGAGTTCATGAATCAAAAACATATTTCGAGAAAACAAAAACAGTAACGCATTGGTAGAACTAATAAAAAAAACTCCAAATCACCTGCAAATGTGAGAAGTAACAGTCGAAACAGAGAGAGGGGGGAAGAGAGAGAGGGGCATGGGTGCATGGCTGGGCACTAGGCAGACTGGGTGTATCTTGCTATAGAAGCCAAAAGGTGAGAGAGGACTGAGGAGAGAGAAAGAAAGATAAAGTGGGGTAGCTGGTAGCAGGGGCGTGTGGCAGCAAATTAGCAAAAGTTGAGAGAGAGAAAAAGGGGAGAGAGAGAGAGAGAAAGAGTGGGGCAGGCACAACTACTGCACAAGTATAATTTTTTTTTTTTTTTACAAAAGTCAGTGGGGTCAGTTGACCCCTCAAGCACCCTCCCGGCTCCACCCCTGCATCACACTCACTATTGGTTTCTAAACAACACCTAATTTATCCTCTCATCACTATTACCAAAATTTGTTATGATCTTGAAAGGTGGACACTTTAAGCATTCTCATTGGTGGGTGCTAACTGCTTACTTTGGATTTTGATCTCAGACTAGTAGAATTGGCTTCTTTGCGAGGATACACATCATACTTTGGACCTTAATTATAGATATAAATTGTTGAATGAGAGAAAAGTATAAACTCTGTATTGAATAATGTAATCTGTACAATGAAGTAGTGAGCCTTATATAGGCAACTGACAACTATCCTATACTATACCGTATATAGTCAACTATACCGTATATACAATATATATATACATTAACATCCCCCCTCAAACTCAAGGTGGGTGAAGAGAAACCAACTTGAGTTTGGAAACTAAATCTGTAAAGCGACCGAGAGGATGAGCCTTGGTGAAGAGATCAGCAGTTTGCTCAATAGATGAGACAGAAAGAAGGCGGACAGTGCCTTGGCCAATATGATGACGAACAAAGTGGCAATCAATTTCGATATGTTTGGTGCAATCATGGAATACATCATTATGTGCAATTTGAATGGCACTTCGGTTGTCACAGTAAATAGGAGTGGCAGAAGAATTGGGGACACCCATAGCTTCGAGTAGCCAACGAAGCCATAGAAGTTCTTGGGTAGTATCAGCAAGAGCACGGTATTCGGCTTCAGTACTGGACCTGGCAACGACGGTTTGCTTCTTACTACGCCAGGAGATAATAGAGTCACCAAAAAAGAAACAAAAGCCAGTAGTAGATCGACGATCAGTAGGGTTACCAGCCCAGTCAACATCTGAGTAAGCTCGCAACTCTAGAGAAGAAGTGGCAGAAAAGTGAAGACCATGAAAGAGAGTGCCCTTTATATAACGAAGAACACGAAGAACGGCTGCAAAGTGTGTGGAGCGAGGAGCTGACATGAACTGGCTGGCAATGTGAACAGCATAGGCAATATCCGGGCGAGTGACTGTGAGATAGATAAGACTGCCAACCAACTGACGATAGAGGGTGGCATCAGGCAGTAAGATACCATCAAGAGGAGTAAGTCGGGCATTGGTCTCAAGAGGAGTAGAGACTGTTTTGGCATCTGTGAGTCCAGCACGAGTGAGAAGATCTGAAGCATACTTGGCCTGTGATAGATAGTAGCCATGGGAGTCAGATGATATCTCAAGACCAAGAAAATAACTGAGAGAACCAAGATCTTTCATCTCGAAATGCTGATGAATAAAGGATTTGAGTGCAGAAATGCCACTAAGGTCATTCCCAGTAATAATCATATCATCAACATAGAGCAGAAGAAGAGTAGTGACGGTGGCTGTCTGACGAATGAAGAGAGCAGAATCATACGGACAAGAGATAAAGCCAAAATCCCCAATAACAAAACTGAACTTGGCAAACCATGCCCGAGGAGCCTGTTTCAGTCCATATAAAGCTCGACGCGCGAAATCTACAGACCTTATTTGGAGGATGATCATACCCAGGTGGAGGCTGCATGTAAACTTCTTCAGAAAGATCACCATTAAGAAATGTATTTTTGACATCCATTTGGTATAGGTTCCATTTTTGAACAGCAACAATAGCAAGTAAACTGCAGACAGAAGTAATGCGAGCAACAGGGGCAAAAGTCTCTTCATAATCAATGCCATGTTCCTGAGTAAAGCCCTTGGCTACCAGACGAGCTTTGTAATGCTCGATTGAACCATCAGAACGGGTCTTGATTTTGTAAATCCATTTACAACCCACAATTGATTTTCCACGAGGAAGGTCAACTAAATCCCAAGTATGAGTGGTATGAAAAGCCTATAATTCTTCAGCTATTGCTTGTTGCCACAGAGGATTAGAACGAGACTCATGATAGGTCTGCGGTTCATGATGAGAGAGAATAGTGGAAAAACAATGAAAATCACGAAGAAGGATAGATGGTTCCCTTACCCGAGTAACCCGAGTAGACCGACGAATGGGTGGATCAGTGACAGTGTCAGAAGTGGAGGCATGGTCAATGGTGGAGTCTGAGACAGGAGCATGATCAGGTGCAGGATCATACGAAAGGACATCAGTAGTGGCGGAGAATAGTACTGTGGCAGAATCCGTAGACAAAAGAGGCACCTCAGGAGCAGCCGTAGAAAGTTCGAGACCTGTATCAACATCATCAAGAAATAATGGAATTGAGGAATTAGTAAAGAAAGACTGTGTGTAAGGAATAGGTAAGTGAAATTTGGAGAGTGATGAAAACATTTTGTGCTCCCAGAATACAACATGACGAGAGACATGAAGATGTTTGGAGATGGGATCCCAAAACCTATAACCTTTATATTCTATACCATAGCCCAAGAAGCAACAGAGACGAGAGCGAGGTTCCAACTTAGTACGCTCATGAGGTTGTAGAAGAACAAAATAAGCACACCCAAAAACCCTGAAATGATTATAAGACGGAGAATGACCATATAGACGCTCATAAGGAGAAATATTACCAATGACAGAAGAAGGAACACGATTGATTGTATACGCAGTAGTGAGGACGGCTTCCCTCCAGAAATTCTCAGGACAAGAAGAAGAAATGAGAAGTGCTCGAACTGTATCCAAGAGATGTCGATGTTTACGTTCAGCACGCCCATTTTGTTGAGAGGTGTCAGGGTAAGAGCGATGGGGAATAGTACCATTAGTACGAAGAAAAGTGAGAAAATCTGAATCTCGATACTCCATGGCATTATCTACACGAAAGACTTTAATAGGACAAGAAAATTGAGTTTTGATCATTTGTGCAAAATCATAATAAATCTGTTTAAGTTCAGAGCGATTACGCATGAGATATAGCCAAGTGTAACGAGAATAATCATCGATAAAGATCACAAAGTATTTTGATCCCCCCATGGTCGGAACAGGAGAAGGACCCCAAATATCAGAGTGAACTAAATCAAAAGGTGCGGAAGAAATAGAAGTACTATGAGGAAATGGTAAGGCAGGTTGTTTTGCAAGTTGGCAAGATAAACAGTCTAAATGGTCATGACTAACAGAACCTAAAGAGCCACCGGAAATTAAAGACCGTAAACGACCAACCGATATATGCCCAAGACGAGAGTGCCATAAATGGAGTGATGATGTAGAAGAAGCTGGAGCAGCAATCTGATGAGCTGGAGAAGAGGTGTGAAGACTGATGAGCTCAAACAGGCGACCAACTTTACTACCAGTCCTAAGAGTCTGTTCGGTTTGAGGATCCCGGACAATACAACCAGAACGAGAGAAAGTAACAATAAGACCCATGTCACAAAGTTGACCCACAGAAATAAGATTAAGAGTGAGTTTGGGTATGAGATATGTATCAGAAAGAGATATGAGAGTGGGAAACTTGTCCTGTATGGCTTACGTGCATGTGGGAACCATCGGCAGTATGAATGGGTGGAATA
This sequence comes from Hamamelis virginiana, assembly GCA_017140935.1. Classification (NCBI taxonomy): domain Eukaryota; kingdom Viridiplantae; phylum Streptophyta; class Magnoliopsida; order Saxifragales; family Hamamelidaceae; genus Hamamelis; species Hamamelis virginiana. The sequence continues at coordinate 34,383 of JAESVK010000703.1, read as the reverse complement.
TGAGAAGAAGGATGTTTGGTAGAGAAAATAGTAGGATCAGATGTCATATGATTGCTGCATGCAGAATCAAAGAACCAAGAGGAGTTACCTGTCGTAGTAGCAGAGAGAGCAGGAGAGAAAGTAGTACCAGAATATGAGACAACCTTCTTAAGAAAAGATTCAAGATCAGCAATAGTAATAGGTGAATTAAGATCTCGAACAGATAAATTCTCCGTGGCAGAGGAAGTGGCAGAAAAACTATGATACCGGGAGGTGGTCATGATGTCCAAAACTCAACTATAGAAGCAGTATCTCGAAAAATGGAGCCCAAAAATGGAATCAGGAGGTCGAAAAACTATAGAGAGTATCGTTTTTGAAAAACGATTGATCTTACACTATAAGCAGCTGAACGGGCTGAAAAGTCCAGTGTAGAAGCTGAATCTTGTAAAACGGAGCCCAAAAACGGATTCAGGACGTCGAAATTAGTGGGGAAGGGACCGTCCGGGCTGACACGTGGCATAACGGGGTGCTGACACGTGGCAGATTGATGTGCTGACACGTGGCACAAGGAGGTGTTAACACGTGGCAGTAGCTAGGTAGGGCACATGGCTGGCTGACGTGGCAGTATGATGATGACGAGGCAGAAGAGTGCTGACGTGGCAGTGATGACGAGATAGTACGGTGCTGACGTGGCAGTCAAAGGTTGACCATGTCGGGTCAATGGGTCGGTTCCCGGGTCTGGTCAAAGTGGTTCGGTTCGGGTCAATGGGTCGTGTCGGGTCGGGTCAACGGGTATGATGACGTGGCAGGTCATTTGAATAGGGCTGACGTGGCAGAGAGGTTAGGGCTGACGTCAGCGACACGGGTTGGATGGACGGCGCGTGAAAGCGCGTGGCGGCGCGGCTGAAAGTGGATCTGATGCGCCGAAATTGGAGTGGTGTGTGAGGGCGCGTGACGAGGTTTTTCTGGCTGTTTTCGGTGGAGTTTTGTAGATCGGGAAAAATGGAATCTTTTGAGTGGTTGGTTGATTGGTTTGGATGGCTGGAAGGTCGAGATTTTTGGCTTGGACAGATTTGACGATCTGACAGTACGGTTTTCCGGCTGTTTTGAGGTTGTGACGGCGGGATTCGGCAGTGGGGCAGTGGTGGTAGGCACGATTCGGCGGCGAGGCAGTGGTGGTAGGCTAGGTCAGCTAGATATCTAGCTCTGATACCATGTTGAATGAGAGAAAAGTATAAACTCTATATTGAATAATGTAATCTGTACATTGAAGTAGTGAGCCTTATATAGGCAACTAACAACTATCCTATACTATACCGTTTATAGTCAACTATACCGTATATACAATATATATATATACATTAACATGAATAAAAGAAATAAATGAAATTCATTTTAAATTTTTTGCATGTTTGAATATTCTATTACGAGTTAACGATGTATCACCGACACCACGGTTAAGAGGCTCTGTTTTTGTTTAAATATATCTATCACACACTCGCTATTGATTTGTTCCTTTGTTTGTGTTAATGGTTGCCCAAATATGAAGACTTTCTCTTCCGGGTTTGCAAGTACGCCAAAGCTCAAGAAAGTGACAGTAACAGCACATCACGAAGAGAATTTGATGGGCGACCTTAATAACACCATACGGCAGCTCTTCCAAACACAGGTCCGATCTCGACTCTTGATTGTAAATAAGTAATATTTATTTATACTACTACTACTATAGTAAGCAAAAAACTCCTTTGGAATCATTTACTAATTGAATTTACAAAAATAATCTTTTAACAATAATCAACTTCAATTTCTTTTTTTTTTTTCTTTCAACAAAATAGGGATTTAAAAACCGATCTAAATGCCGGATATAGTTGTAGTTATTCTCTCAGCCATTCTAATCTCTGTTTCTCTTTGCTTACCATGCATTTTATCCAATATTGCCTAGCTTGTGTATCACAATTCTCAATCTAATCACATTTTTAAACATTAAAATTTTAAAATGAACTATTTTCTTTCCATCTTTTTTTTCTAATTTTTATGAATAATTATTTATTTATTTTATTTTTTCTTTGTACATGCATCATATATGTCCCAAAATGTAGTTACTTACAACATCTCTAATGGGGTGTTATATAAGTTGCCATTGCCAAAATTTGGCATTGTCACCCAAATAGCTTGCATGAATGGTGTGTCATTTGGGATGCCAAATTTTGGCAATAGAAGCTCTTCCAGCCAAATTTGGCACCTCAAATAGCACTTGCCATTTGTATCATATTTATCATACTCTCTCTTCAAAAATGTGAAAAATGCCAAAATATAGCATTAATGCATTGGAGCTGCCAAAATTTGGTATTGATGTCATTTGGTGTCATTTGAGATACCAAATTTTGACTTTGACACATCAAATGGCATGAATGCATTAATATTGCTATCTGATTTTTTGCCATCTTAATATTGCAATAGGCTCTTGAGAAGCGCAAGTTGTTCTTTGAAGGCTCTTCTTACAATTTTGATCTTGAGGACTTACTGAGTGCTTCAGGTGAAGTGCTCGGAAAGGGGAGTTATGGGACAGCCTATAAGGCCATCTTGGAGGTAGGAACAACAGTGGTTGTGAAGAGGTTAAAAGAAGTGGTGGTGGGTAAAAGAGGATTTGAACAGCAAATGAAGAATGTGGGGAGGATTGGTCAGCACTCAAATGTTGTGCCTCTTCGAGGTTATTACTTTTCCAGGGATGAGAAACTCCTGGTTTATGACTACATAACTGCTGGCAGCTTGTCCAGCCTAATGCACGGTATGCTCTATCTGATCCCCCTGCTCTTTTTCTCCCCATTTCCCTTAATTATTTCTTTTCCAGTAAGCTTCTGCAGCAATGAGACATAACAATAAATTCTTTTAAAACATTGATCAACTCTTTTATACGTGTACCAAATGAGCAAGTCCCCTGTCCATCATTACCTGCTTTGGCTTTTAATATGTACAAGAGCTGAGAACCTCTGATGTTGTCAACACATCCAAGAGAAAACATTTTCTTCTCCTGCATTGGTTAGTACTCGCATACTCCCATGGAGGTTCCAACACTTATTTCTATGCTGTTAGACATATACTCGCTGATTATCCTATTGTGATGAGAAATAATTATCTGTTGCATCGATTCATTTCCTCATAACATAGCCAGATGTTTTAACCTTTGGATTCTTTAATAGAACCATCTTGACCTCATACAATGCCTGTTGGAATTAAAAATGCATAGCCATGTAAACGCTCATATTTATCTGCATGAATATGCTTTTCTCTAACTAGACTTTTACCTCTTAAGAAAAATAATCCCTCTCCCTTGTCACACGTCGTTTGTTCTAATATGACTACAGGAAACAGGGAAATAAGACCTCCACCAGACTGGGACACCAGACTAAAGATTTCCCTTGGAACTGCGAGGGGCATTGCCCATATCCATTCTTCCCGCAATGGCAAATTCATCCACGGGAATATCAAGTCCTCCAATGTCCTCCTCAACCAAGACTGCGATGGCTGCATCTCAGATTTTGGCCTAACTCCTCTTATGAACCACCCTTCTGTACCATCTAAAAGTCCTGGCTACCGAGCTCCAGAGGTGATAGAAACTCGGAAATTTACTCAAAAATCCGATGTTTACAGCTTTGGTGTTCTCCTCCTGGAAATGCTGACAGGCAAAGCACCAGTCCAGATGCTGGGTGGGCATGATGATGTCACTGATCTCCCGAGGTGGGTCCAGTCAGTTGTTCGAGAGGACTGGACAGCTGAGGTGTTTGATGTTGAGCTTACTCATCAACATATTGAAGAAGAGTTGGTGCAGATGCTTCAGATTGCAATGGCCTGTGCGGCAAGGGTGCCGGGCAGGAGACCTAAGATGGAGGAAGTTGTTAGGATGATGGAGGATATCAGGCCATCCGACTCCAAGAATCAACCATCACCAGAGGAAAACAAGTCCAAGGTACAGATCTCATGATGCCCTTAGCATTTGCTCCTCCATATTCTCTAAGCTTTTTTTTTTAACCCCTCTGTTGTGGAAGTTCTATCTTCAAGAAATAAGATTTGTGCATTCCTAACAGTGATCCATTTGTGTTTTTTTTTTTTTTTAAATGATTTTAGCCTCAGTTTGGATCTCGGATAAGTAGTAGGATCCTTTTCCTTGCTCTTTCTTGAGATCCAAACAGAGCATATATTAGTGCTGTTAAGTTCAACTTAATTCCTAGCATTTTTTTTTCCTTGGTTTTCATCATTGTTGTAACAAAAGTTGTTTCCAAGCTATTATGACTTGATTGACAATGTTCACTTTTAGTGTGTTCAATCAATTATGTAAAAGCATTCATGCGTTTGCCCCCCATGGTATGTACAGAATTTAGAATGATCGATTAATAATCAGATTCTGAGGCCATGGCCACCATCAGAAGGGTCAGCTATCAATTAGACAATTGATGACAACTACATGAAAGTACTGCTGGGAGCGGAAATCCCATGAACTCGTGATAGTATTTATGGATCATGCCACAAAAGAAAATAAATCCGAATCCTTTTACATATATATAGAAGAATCCGTACCTTTGAGATTTGTCTGGATTGATCTCAATAAAACGAACCGCAAAAGATTGATCGAACTCTTCAAACCTTCTACCGTATTCCTCTTGTGCCAGAACGTGAAGAGAGAGTGGCTCTTTGTGCTCTCCTTGTTGGACGGCTGCCTCTAGGGTTTAGAGAAAGTATTTCGTCTTAACCTAGAGGCTGCCTAACATGGTATATATATAGGCTACAGTAGGGACTTAAAGGCAAATAAGTTTCGGGCTCCCAATGTAAATATTAAAAACCTATTTACATTAATTATAATTCATTCCACTAAAGAATTATATATAACTGCACTCCCTAACTTATTCGAAAATAAATTTCGAGCTCTTTGTTATTAAATACTTATTAATCTCCCCACGTTAAGATTACAGATACCCGTTGATTAAATTAAATTACTGACAATATTATTTAATCAACATCTATTAATCTCCTTGAGACCTTCCACTTAACTTATTTAATATGTCGGATACAAAATCCATCTGCAGGGTTTGACATAATCAAAACTTATAAGTATCCTCAAGGGGGTATCATCAATCCCTATACCAGGAAGTGGATTCCGTCAATAATAAATATTCACCATACAATTAATGCAGTTATCCAACTCATCGAGATTATTGACCTATAAAGATCTCACTCTTTATGAATCAAAATAACAAAACATTAAGAATATAAAAATCTCCATGAAGGTAAAACTTTTCAAATAAGTGATACCAAAAAGAAAGCTACACAAGAAATTTTAGGAAGCGATAAACCTCCCAAAATGATAAGAAACAAAGAAGTATCGGGATGTTAATGGCACATCCATAAATTTCAATATATTAATTACCTTTATGAAATAAATGTCTTCAATTTATTTAGTTTCAAACTCATTGCCCGTGATAAATTAATTTTCAACTCAACACTTAATGTTTTCACAAGAATTGGACCGCACCCAATGTAACTTTATGAGCTACCTACGTATCTCCACTTTGATGTCTATTTTGAAGAAATTGTGACAAGTTGTTTGATATTTGTAGAGAATCAGGTCCTCATAGTTCATGACACTTCCTTTTTCTTTTGTTTGCTCTAACTTTTGCCTAAGCAGCCTTTTCAGGTTTTCCACTTAGAGAGAATTTTTTTTTTGAATGCCCTAATTTTTGCCTACGTAGCCCTTTCAGGTTTTTTACCTAACGAGCTCGACCCTTTTTTTTTTTCTTTTTCTTTTTCTAAACTGATGAGATAAGCAAACTTAATCCCTTTTTTAAATCTAAAGACAAACGGCCCCATTTGGTGGCACTTGATTAATGGTGCACAGACCTCACATCTTGGTTTGAATTCTCTTCTTGGGACTAAATCTTCTTGTTTTTCTAAGCCCCTGTATGTTTGTTCCATATCTTCCTTTCTCTTCCTGAGTTGCTTCAAATGTAACTCATCTCTACTTTCTTTTTTTTCTTATAAGCCCCATAATTGAATCTACATCGCATGATCTAATCTTTTCTATTAAAACTTTTCCAAATCCACGCGATCTTTCCCAAGTATGAGTATACTATGAGTTGATTCAATTTGGGAAGAATCAGCCCCTAGTTACTAATATATCCTATTTCATCTCTTCAGCTTCATCTTTCTTAACTTCTTCTTTGTCTATCTTTGGAATTAATGAGGGTGAGGTCACACCACATCGACACCATCACAGGGCATATTGTCTCTAAACTTAAAAGTTTAACAAGTTTGCTTTAAGCATGATTTCCAATTGATTTTTTTTCTTGTGAGAATAGTAATGTCCCAATCTTAATTATCTTAGGCAATTTGTTCGTCCTTAAACCAATTGATTCCAATTAATTCATGTAGGTTGATGGTCTCATATTCCTTTGCTCAACGAGCTCCAGAGAGACATTTTTCTTAAGATTTATATCCATGCCATAAACACCCATAGAGGAAGATAATACAAAGAATATGCGGAAGAGAATCTTTTATTTATTTATTTATTTTTTAACTTGAATGGAAATGACAAAACAAGAAATCCTAAACAACAGATCACCCTAGTCCCATAAGCGGGCTAAGGGAACACTTATTATTGAAAATGAAACTAAAAACTGAAATCCTATCCTACTAAAGGAAAATATAAACAAAATCCTATAAGCTACTATTCAGCGAAAAAGACTCTTCATCTTTCATGGGCTTTCGCTAAGGTTCTCCGTCAATAGACCTATTGAAAAGGGGTGCGATGGTGGGCTAAAGCTAATGATTGGAGAAATTGGGTGGACAGACGACTCCGCGATCAATCAGATCTTGAATTTCATGGCGAAGGTGGTAGCACTGGTTGGTCGAATAGCCTGGGTATTGATGAAAATTGCGGTATTCATCTTTATTGAAAGATTTGGGTATGGACTTAGGGAGAGGCCTTGGCTCGAGGGATTGCAAAAGGTTTTGATCTTTCAATATCTCGAGGACTTGATCTAAAGGTTTGCAAAGTTCGGCAAACTGGCGAGGAGGATGTGAAGGCAATGTAGGTGGGATAATGGTATTGACTTCATCACTTGACCCTTCATCGAAAGTGGTTCGCTGTCTTTTTCAAGGTTGTTCAACTTTGGTAGCTCCTTTAACAAGGGCGTCTTCGACTTGTGTCCCATCCCTAACAAGAGCTTTAAAATTGGGGAAGTACTGTGCGAATAGATACTTGTGATAGATGGGTAATAAGCTCTTGAGTACCATCTGGATTTGTTCTTCATCGGCTGGTCGGTTGATCATCTAAGAGGCTTTAGCCCTCCACCTCATAATAAAAGCTGAGAAGGTCTCGTAGGGTTATTGCTTGGTTGTTTCCAAATCACGACGAGTGACATCAATTTCTGTATTGTACTGGTAGTAGTTAATAAACTCAATTCAAACGTCATCCCATGTCTTTAATTATCTTAGACTCATCCAAATGTAAGAACCATTTCAAAGCAGATTCGAAAAGTGACTGATGAAACATTTGGGCTAGTAGCTCATCATCGGCCCCACGGGGATGCATGGCTCTCACATAGATCTTCAAATGGATCGTAGGACAACCCATCCCATCAAACTTTTCCAATTACGGCATCCTGAAGTGGCTGGGTAAGCGGGCTTTCGGGAACAAAGAAAGTGAGGTCATGTTGTAGACATCCATTTTTGACCATGAGTATGATTATTAATGGTTGCCTATTATTTTGAAATAAGATAGGGTGTTAAAACCCTAGGTAGTCAGTTTTACCCTTGTGAGTAATTAGGTAGAGGTCATTATCACATGTAGGTTTTTAGGTTAGATTGAGTCGGTTCTTTTTGCATTTAGTTTTTAGAGAGTCTAAGAACATCCCTAGTAAATTTCATGGCATTCTGAGCGAAGCTTGATAGAAAATAAGGCCTTTTGTGACTTGAAGGGCAATACTGTCCTTTAAATCACAAAAGCTCTGAATGACTGTCGATCTTGTCTCGAATGGTCTCGAGGCTTTGGCATGGATATTTAGGGTGTGTTTGGTAGCTAAGTTGATCAGTGGCAAGACCTGTTGAGCCTCATGGCTCAGGTTTGGCTCTTAAGGCCCAAAGGGCCCTTTTAAGTTCAGATTAAGGTTTCGACTGGGAACGACCGTGATTCGATCCTTTTATCAAACGAAAGCCTTCAAAAGCTTTAAAACACTTTCTTAAATGTTTTTAAAACTTGTTTCAAGAAGTACAAATGATTTCGAGAGTGATTGGTTAGCAGATTTCAAAACCCCAATGTAGGCCCGGCAGGCCCAAAACAGCTAATCGGTCAACTTTCTCTTAACACTTTGACTTTGGTCAATGTACTTTCACTTCAAACACTTCTTAAAACATGGATAATCGAATCACGATCGTTTTGGCACTTGAATCGTCGAATTTGGACTTAAAACGGGCCCGAAAAGCCGAAACCAGCCTAGACAGGTCGAGAGAGGCCCAAAATAGGGGAAAATTAGGCCCAAGGCTCGATGACCGTCCACCCATGGACGGTTGGCCATCCTAGGGTGGATGGTCATCGATGCCCTCGCCCAATAATTGCTAAATTTCAGTCTTTTACCTGCCCGGGACTCTTCCAAGCCTTGCCATGTGTCTAGCTCGGCCTTAAGGACTCTGGGATGAACTTAGAGACCTTGGAAGACTGATTTAGAGCCCTTGGATCATTCCTAGGAGTTTAATGTGAGCCATTGATCAATTTCAAGTCCCTCTATAAATAGAGAGCCCTAAAATCAGTTAAGGGACACACTATTGGCTTTATATAGCTAGCTTGGAGAGTAAAGGCTTGAGCATTGTACAAGCTTCCCCCATAGCACTCTTAGCTATACTTTTAAAGTCCTTTGGAGGTTGGAGAAGACTTAGGAAGGAATCAAAAAGGTTAGTGCAATTAATTATTGTGCTTTAGTTTAAAAAGTTTGCATCTTCTTCTTTTTTCTTTTTCTTCTTTCTTCTTCTTCTTTTTTCTTCTATGATCATGTTATGCTATGATTAGGTGTCTAGGCTAGGTCTTCATATTTAGGATTTCTTTGTATTTTTAGTATGCATGATAGGGATTGGTTTATTATTTCTTCAGTATACATGATAGGGATTAGTTTATTATTTTAAAATGCATGATAGGGATTAATTTATTAGTATGCATGATAGGGATTAGTTCATTATTTTAGGGATTAGCTTCCTAGTATGATTTTCTTTTTTTAGGAATGCATATTAGGATAGTTTATATGAGTTAAGTATTGAATCACATGCTATTACCTTAGGGTGTATTTTCATTATTCATACTAGCTTTTTTTTTAGCTTATTTTATTATCTCTTAGAGTGTGCTTGAAATACAAATTGTGTTCGAGAGAGCATGCAAAGGTAAGATTCTACCCTTGTGCTTATTTTAATTATTTGGAATACTAATAAAGTGTTGTTTTCAAGCATATTGTATGGGATAATTTAGGACATCATATAAGTACACATCATAGGTCATTTACACACCTTTTTCTTTATTTTTTCTTGGATTTTATTTCACTTTAGAATCACTTTCAAATCTGTCCAGAAATTGAAAGTGACTTTAAAGTGAATTAAAAGTCATTTTTAGGGTCAAAACTAACTTAGAAACATGCCTAAGTTCCCATAGACAATTTAGATTGCATTTAGGACATTTTTCATGCATTATTTGCATTATTTATTTCATTTTTTTTATGCATTTTCCAGAAATTCCAGCATTCATTATTTGGTGTTTTAGGTACTTAGATTAACTTAGGATTAGCTAGGAACTCTAGGATTAGGGAGGTTACTTGACCTCACTTAGGACTATCCTTTGTTGTAAGAATTGTAGTAGCGATTGAGTTTTATTTAATTTAGGAGTCTACTTCGAGAACAACTCTAAATAAGTGATTTTGAAAGTGTTTAAAATGGAATGAAATTCCATCTTTTATGCAAAGAAAAGTGTTTTGATTAAACCCAAACTCTCGAAGCTAGAGTCCTAGATAAGATAGAATCCTTTTGGCTATATAGTTCATTACAATAGGAGAGTCCTATGTAATCGAACTACGTGGACTTTGATTCTTATCAAGAAATTGGTAAGGTACGTAGGCAGTCAATTGGGCGCAAGTCCAATCTTAGGACGGCTCTAGTCTCCTAAGGTCTTTAGGATTTTTGATTTCTTTTTTATTTATTATCTATATTATCTAGTATTATCTACACTACTTTCTTAGTTGATTAGATATGATAGGTTGTTTTTATAAGATTTTGATAAAGCCCAAAATCAATTAGGAAACCTTTAATTAGGCTGAGGTGGGTGCCTACAAGGAGATCCTTGGAACCTTCCCATTTCATAACCTAGCCCCCGAATCCAACTCTGGTTCGAAGACTTGCTTTTCCTTAAAATATGGAGTCAATGTTTTCTTGAAAATAAAACTTTTTTTATGGTTTCCTTGTTCCCTAAAAATAAAGTGGCGACTCCCAGTTTTTTACAAACTCTTATCTTTTTTTTTCAAAACCCAATGTTGAGTGGATAATAGAAAAGGATAAATCGAAGCGGACAAAGATCATCCACAATCCACGATGACCCAAAGTGAACGAAGGCCTCTCAATCTCTTGGGATATTTGGCCGGTTCACACATGTCCATCAAGTCATCAGACCTTCGGAATCCTTTAAGGGCTTTTTCTAGGGCTTCAATCCTACTATTCAGGAGAATGGGCTCTTCACCAAAGTATGGGGGAATTTTGGACTTAGAGTTTTCATCCAGGTCCATAGGCTTAACAAGTTCAAAGATGGGCTTAGGCTCAATGGCTGATTCAACTTTAGGAGGGAGTTCAAACAGATGGTTGGAAATAGTTTGGGCTCCTATATCAACCTCATTCTTTATGGAAAGGTTTTCTGTTACTTTTAGGAAGACTTCAGCCCTTGTAGTTATGGCTTCAAATCTTTTCATGACAGACTCAACAGCCACAGCAGTAGCGGTAGGGGGAATCTCCTCGTTGTTAGCCATATCGGAATCAACAGATGAATCAACACTTAACACAGGCCCACGAGAGTCACGATCCAAGCCAGAATGCTTTAAAAAGGAAGTGAAGATTTTGAAACCAATTTAAAGCCCCATGATTGCTTTTTGAAAAAGAATGACATTTTACAAAACTCACAAAGCCCCTACTTTCTAGGACATTCCTTTGAAAATGATGAAGGTTCACACCAAAAGCATGCGAGGTAGACTAGGGAATCTTAGGGAAATAAACCCCTAGTAAAGACACTCAGAATGAACAGACCTATAGAACATGAGCTTAAAGCCCGCACAATTCTCACTTTCTATTTCTAAAGCTCAACAACATTCGGGAGACACCTGGTAATATAGCACTACAATGGGCCCAGACCCACGTGGAATGGGGCAAGCTCCTGATTGGTATCCTAATCTCCTAGGAAACATTCCTATGAATCGAAGATTTGATACTGGAAAGACTGTCCACTAGAATCGCGACGCCAACTAGAGTTCTTCACCAAAAGATGAGGGTTTTCCAAAAAGAAAAAAAAAAGGGTCCATGGTATTCAAAACACACTGATAGACAGACTATCAAAGAGATGCTACTCAAATAGAAGGAAGAAGAAAGGAGAAAACTATCCTATCTTAATTCCAATTCACTTTCCAGTTTCTTAAGACCACTTCCTTTAAAAATTAGAAAACAAATCAAAACCATCAATAGGGGAATAAAACATGATCTACCAAACAGAGCACAAAGAGCAACACAAATGACTAGTCCTTCCTTCTCATGACACTTTCCTTTGAATCGAAGGTCTCTGTCAAAACAAGTCAAAACATCCTAGTTATAGGGGTATACACCCTTGGGATATTCTTTTCTACTTTTAAAATAGTCATTTTGTTCTAAGGACCAAAATCCGCAAAATAAAGGGTCTATATAAAAAATATCAAAGTTTATCTAAGGGTGCCATATCCCTAAGAGTTCTAGCATTCACAAACAAGGCTCACATCAAACAAGGCTAATTTTGGCAGCATAACGGCGCAATTAGGTGCCAAGAGAAAATTTCGGCAGCATAACGATATAGTTATGTGCCAAAAGGAATTTCGGCAGCATAACGGTATAGTTGTATGCCAAAAGAAAATCCGGTAGCATAACAAGTGTTTGCAAGGACTGGAGAAGTAGAGTGTCCTATGGACTGTCTACATGTACTAATGCAAGGGTAGGTATAAAGGTTCCTATTGCAGACCAATCTATATACTTAACCATATGTGACACATAGCGTGCCGCGTGGGTCCAACAGTACGTGATTGGTCCTTGATAACATACCCCCGCGCTAATTAAATATTTGGAAACTTTGAATTAGCGGTGACCGTTCCACTTCTGTAGCCGTTTCTCTCTTAACTGTCACTTCACCATTTAAAGTCCATCATTCTCTGCCGCCTTTTCCCTTACTGTTCATCTTCTCTTTAGTCCTCTGTTTTTCTCAAATCATTTCGCACACTCACTGTTTGATTAATTTTCTCAACCAAAACTTTTCCTCTTCAATGGCGTCTTCAACCAAAATTCCTACCATCACCACCAAAGCTTTCAATTTAGCCCTAAAAGATAGTGTAAAGCTCCTCGAAGATGCTTATAGGACTGAAGGGGCTGATGAAGAACCTTCCCCAATCACCCTTGACGTGGAATATACTTTTGACACTTCTGTTATCAATACTACCATTAGAGCATTAGGCCTGTGCTTCAAACAAAATATTGACGAATCGATTGCTAGCGTTTACCCTCCAATTCATGGTCAAGGACCATTTCTATGCCAAATTCACCTTCTAGGTTTTTCTGATTGGGGAGCCAATACTACAATCGATCATTGGCCTACACCAGCATCTTCGTGGAATGATTGGGTAGCTCGTCTCAAACCTTTTAAAGGGGAGGTATGGAAGCATCTAGGTATCTTCGAGGCCATTCAGCTTTCTACCTGAAAGTTTCCGAGTGATAAACCCCTTATTGCCATTGCTTTATGCTTCTAGTCAATCTCCTGCAGCGCTTTTATCTTTCCATGAGGGTTCATGGGTCCCATTGTACTTGATATCTGCGAACTCAGTGAATTGAATGCTCGAGGTGATGAATTTACACCTCTATTGATAGCCAAAATCGATTTCGATTTTGACATCAACATCTCTTCGCCTGCACTTCCTTATTCCACATTCATTCGAGATCACATGAGTGTAGCCCCTGAGGTATCAAATAGAGAACACTGTGCTTTTCTTTTATTCTGGCTTTGTAGATCAATTTTTTGCTCTCGATCTCAGAGAATTGTTACCCAATATATTCCTCTTGCTAAACTTCTGGCTTCTGGTAGAGTATTACCTTTAGCTTATTTGGTTTTAGCTCACCTCTATAGGTCTTGTTTCGAGCTTTGTTCTGCTGGTCTTATAAGTAAAATTGGAGGTCCCTTATGGATTCTCCAACTTTGGCTCCAAGCCTATTTTCCTTCTTTGGGCCCTTCTTTTAGAACAAACTCATTTTTAAATTACTTCCACCATTTCTACCTTCTTGACCCAAACCCACCCTTGCTCTTTTTTAATCATTTTCGTAATTTTGTTTTGGGTCCTCTTTAGTTGAAAGCTTTTAAGCAATCCCTCACCCATACTGATGATACCTTTAAGCCTGAAAGGGATAACTTCTTAGTTCGAAGAGATATTCAGATGGGATTTCATAACACGAAAGCTATCTCGAAGCACAAGAAGATAATGGTCTTTAATGGAGGAGCTGAAGTCTACATTCCTGCCCAGTTTGCAAGGAAATTTGGATTTGTTCAAGCCATTCCTCTTCCCTACATTAGTGTAGCTAACCCTACATTGTTGGGTTGAGAACAACTGACACGCCGGGAAGACTTTATAGAACTCTCCGTAAGGTTTAATGCTAATGTAGCTGAATTCCCTCATTATGAGGCACACACATGGTGGTACCCATCAACTCTTCCAACTTTTACAGAGTGGTGGGAAACCATTCGAGCCCTATTCTTTGTGGAGGATGTCCATGTTCTTGCTGCTGCTCTTTTCAAGAGCCAATTGAAGAACAAAGGTAAAATTCCTTTTATCATGATATCACAATTTTCTTTTATAAAATGTTTAGTATGCAAAACTTTACTAATCCATTTCCTTTTGATCATTCAGGTGGCTCGAAGTCATCTTTAGTCACTGTGACCAAACCTACACTACCTCCTCCTCCTTCGACTACAACTTCTCCTCGCAGGAATCCTCCTCGAGGTTTGGTTGTAGTCTCTGAAGTTTCTAAGGATTCTGAAGATTCGAAGCCTATTGCCAGTATAAAGAAAGACATTAAAACTAAAGGCAGAAAGAAGTCTTCGAACTCTCAGAATAGTAAAAGAGAGTGAAGTCCCTCATCCTCTTCCCACTACTCTTGCCGAACCTCTTCCTACTGCTTCTGATATTGATGAGGAGGCAGCCTTACCTGAGGAGAAGGCTACTGAGCAGTCAACAGGCCTCCTTAAGAGGAAAAGATCTGCTCCTAAGAGGCTATTCGAGCAGGTATCTATTTATTTTATAATTGAGAATTCCTTAGGCTAATATTTCCTTTATCTCTTATATATACTAAACTGTAAATTTTTTTTTTAATTATTTCAGGTTTTAACTTCAACTTCTGCTGCCCCTGGAATAACTCTCACCCCTCGAACATCTCCTTCTCCAATTTTGTCACCTTCTCCTGCTTCTCCCAGGCCATCTTCTTCTTTGGCCATTATTCCTCATCAACCTTTAATTCTTCCATCAATTCCACAAAGCCCTCATTCTTCTCCTGCTAGGGTTAGTGAAAATATTAATTCACCCATCCCAACTCATGTTTCTTCTCCTGCTAAACCTTTATCTCCAACTCCTATTAGCTCAAGACCACCTTTAACTTCAACAAATCCTGCACCTTCCTTTCCTATTGGCTCGAAGTCTCCTTCTTCATCTAGCCCTTCTACTCAACCTCCTTCTATCGAGGCCATTCTTAGTGAAGATTGGCTCTCTGATACTGAAGAAGTTCCATCAAGGCCAATAATTGAAAATAATGAGATTATTCAAGCTCAGTTAGTAATAAAAAATGCCCTTAATCAAAAACTTCAATTCTTTCTTGACTCTGCAGCTTTTGATTCTTTCTCAAAGGCCTGTAACTCTTTAATTTCTTCCCCTGAGATCTCTAATGCCACAAAAATTTTCCTTGCCCCACTACCATCTTCACTCCAGAATGCAATTATCAATGTATATACTGTTTAGACTTCCTTGGGCCAATTCGAGCTACTGGAAACTAACACTAAAGTGGCCTTAGATCAACTCAAGGAGCATAATGTCAAGCTTCAATAAGCTTCTGCATCAAAACAACAACTCCTTCACTCTAAACAAGAGATTGCTAACAAAATAAAGGAGCTGCAAGAACAAATGCTTGAAGTTGATGAAAAACTTTCTTCTGTTGATCAAGAACTGTTAACCTTATCCCAAGGCACAGATGGATTGGTATCATCAGCTATCAATTCAAAAGTTGATTTGAAGAAATCAATTGTGGCAAGGAGTGAAGCTCAAGACACTATAGCTTTTTGTGAACAATTGTTTATTAGAGCTAGGGGGACTCAAAGCTGTTTTTGTAAAGCTTTTGGGCATTTTAATCAATGTATTTCATTTTAATTATCAATGAAAATACATATTTTTTGAGAAGTGGTGTTTCTATTTTTACTGTGGTTTACTTTCCCACATAGTAGGATAATAAGCCTTCAGAAACCTTCCATTGATTTTCCTTAAATGAACATATCCATTTAGATTTTTTAAATGATATGCCCCACCTCTTAGCATTTTATGAATCTGGTAAGGTCCTTCCCAATTAAGGGACCATTTTCCATATCGAGGATCTTTAGCCCCTAATGTCAGGACCACTTTCCATACTAGATCGCCTTTACAAAAGCTTTTAGCTCGAACTCTCTCATTATATGCTCTTGCAACAATCTTTTTTTGTATTTCGAGCTGATTAAGAGCATCAACTCTGGCCTGTTCCACTTCATCAGATTCTAAAAACATAGCTTGCTGATATTCTTCTTTGGTTAACTTATCTTGGCTTTGAATCTTTAGACTTTTTATATTTATTTCTTCTGGTAATACTGCATTATGCCCATAAGTCAATGCAAATAAAGTTGTACCAGTACTTGTCTTTTTTGAAGTTCGATGTGCCCAAAGAACATCTACTAAGGTTTCATGCCATTTCCTATGATTTTCATTTATCATTTTCTGGATATTGCTCTTAAGAACCTTATTAATAGCTTCTGCTTGACCATTGGCTTGTGCATAATATGGAGTCGAATGGATCAGGGTAATCCCTAATTCTTGAGTAAATTCTCTGACTTGTTCCCCAGTGAAAACAGTACCTTGATCTACTGTGATGGTTTGAGGAATTCCAAATTGTGTAATTATTTTTCTCAAGAAGGCAATTACATCCTTTTGATCAACACTTTTCATAGGTTTGGCTTCGACCCACTTAGTAAAGTAGTCAGTTGCCACTATTATGAAAGCATGATATTTAGAGGAAGGTGGATAAATTTTTCTAATTAAATCCATTGCCCATCCTTTAAATGGCCAGGGCTTTATGACTGAATGCATTTCAATGACTGGTACATGTTGTATAGGGCCATGTCTTTGACAAGCTTGGCATCCTTTTGCATACTCTATGCAGTCCTTAACCATTGTAGGTCAAAAATACTCATGTCTTCTTATTAACCATTTCATTTTGAAACCTGACTGATGGGCACCACAAATTCCTTCATGAACTTCTGCCATTACTATCATGGCTGAAGTTTTATCAATGCACCTCAATAGTAAACCCTCAGCAGTTTTTCTAAATAAAATCCCCTTTATATAAAATAAAATGAATTGCTTACAATTTTATCCTTCAAGATACTTCTTGATTTGGATTTTCTAAATACCTTCTAATTAAGGTCCTCCAATCATTTTCCTCTTTGTGCATTTACATGACCTTCATCGATATTCCTCTTTTAGCTAAGGGTAAGATTATTTGTCTATGCTGCAATGTTTCTTCTGTTTTAATAGTTCTAAACCCAGAAGCATCTTAGGCCACTTTATTGGCCTCTTCATTCTCACTTCGAGGTATATGAGTAATACTTTTTTCCTCAAACCAATGAAGGAGGTGTTTTACAGCCAAGAAATAGTGAATTTAATTTTCACTTAAACATTGGTATTCACCTTGAATTTGGCTTACAATTAACTGAGAATCTCCATAAATCTCAACCTTTGTTTCTTTCATTTCTTTTAGAATTTCCAATCCTAAAACCATGGCCTCATATTCTGTTTGATTATTAGAGAGTTTTTCTTGTATTCTTACTCCTACCTTAGTTCGAAGGCCTATTGGAGATTCTAAAACAATTCTAATTCCTGAAAACTGGTGAGTTTTAGATCCATCGAACCAGAGCTTCCATCTCTAGTTGTTATATAAGCAATTATTTCTTCATTTGGGATTTCAATAGTTTGGTGATCTGTTACAAAATCAATGCTTGGCCTTTTACTGCTTTTTGAGGAATATACTTAATACAAAATTCAGTTAATGTAATCATCCATCTTCATATCCTATTGTTAAGGATCGGTTTAGTCAACATGTATTTTATTATATCAACTTTAGATATTACTAGAACACTTCGAGGCAACATATAATATCTTAATTTAACAGCGGCAAAATACAAACTCAAGCACAGTTTTTCTATTGATGAATAATTACATTAACATTTATTCAAAAACCTACTCAAATAATAAATTGCCTGCTCTTTGCCTTCCTCATTATCTTGAGCCAGCATGCTTCCTATTGACTCCTCTGCTGCAGCTATGTAAAGCTTCATTGGCCTATCTAAGGAAGGGGCCATAAGCATTGGTGGAGTTGATAAGTATTGCTTGATGGCTTCGAATGCCTTCTGATGCACTTCCTACCATTTGAAATCAAACTCAGCTCGAAGCTTCAACAATGGGGAAAAGACTTTAGTTTTTCCTGCTGCATTAGATATGAATCTTCTCAAGAAATTCAATTGCCCCAAGAACTTTTGCAGCTCTTTCTTATTTGATGATGACTTGGCTTGAATTATGGCCTGAGCTTTGTTGGTATCCACTTGAATTCCTTTTTTGTGGACTAAGTACCCTAAAAAATTTCCAGCAGTGACTCTAAATGCACATTTCTGTGGATTCATTTTGAGCTTGTATGTCCTCATCCTTTCAAAGGCAGTTTCTAGATGCTGCAAGTGAATTTCTTTGTTAGGAGATTTTATTACAATATCATCAATATAACATTCTAGAAATATGCCTATGAAGTCATGAAAAATTGCGTTCATTGCCCTTTGGTAAGTGGCCCAACATTTTTAGTCCAAATGGAATTACTATCCATTCGAAAGTGCCTAAACCCGGGCATCTGAATGGTGTTTTATGGATATCTTGCTCTACTATTAAAATTTGATTATAGCCAGATGTGAACCAGCCTTTTGGACGGGCTATGAGGAGGTGTCCACATCATCACCGGGCGATGATTAGGGATTTTTAGAAAACAAACAAAACAAAGGAGTCGCCACCTTATTTTTAAGGAATAAGGAAACCATGAAAATGTTTTATTTTTAAAATCAAAACAAAACAAACTTCATTCCAATGAAAAGACAGTCTACAAACCAGAGTTGGATCCGGGGGCTAGGTTACGATGTGGGAAGGTTCCAAGCTTTCACTTGTAGGCACGCACCTCGCCCTAATTAAAGGACTTCTAATTTATTTGGGCTATTTAAATTTCTTATTACAAACAATTCTAAATAATCTAATCAACCAACAAAATAGTGATATAAAATGCAATAATATATATTAGTTATATTAATAATAAAGAAAATATACAAACAAACCCTAAGAATCTAGAATACCCTACAGGCATCCTAGGGCGGACTTGAGCCCTATTAGCGCCTACGTAACCTACTAGTGTCACCTAGCAAGTATCAAAGTCCACGTAGTTCGACTACCCTAGGACTCTCCTATTGTAATCGATCATATCATCAAAGGTATTCAACCTAATTCAAGACTCTAACTTCGAGAGTTTTATTCATTTAAAATCATTCATTTGAAATCATTTACAATTAAAGACTTTCATAAAATCTAAGTGTCCTAAACAATCTTTATCTTTAGAATTCAATTCCAATTAAAAATATTTTTCAAAGATTTTTAAGAAAACAAATCATATGGGTAAGAATCTCATTCCTAGGTAAAAATCTTTAAAACATTTCAAATCTTTTTGAAAATAATTTATTAATCAAATCTCTCATAAAATCATGTTTATTTCATAAACATTGCATCAAAAATCTTTTTAGGAAATCTCTCGAAGATTGACTCTTAAATTGATTAAAATACTCAAATCTGAGTATGACTTTTACAACAAAGGAAATTCCTAGGGAAGGTCAAGTGACCTTCCTAAACCTAGGGTCTCTAACTAGCCCTAAAGTTAATCTAAAAACCTAATATACTAATACGATGCATGCTGGAATTTAAATGAATTAATCTAACATACATGAAATTAATACTAACCATGCATGAAAATTGATTGTACCCCAATCATACCATTCAACTAGGGTATTTCTATGTTCTCTTAAATATATAATTGTTTAATAAATAGCGTTTTACATGAATATCTGTACAATTGGGTTTAATCTCTGTTTTAAGAAATATGTGCAGATTACCATTGAATAAAGTCGTCACCGATGAAGCCCTGAAGAGCATCTCGAATCAAAGGAACGTCCGAAGACGATCCAAAGCAGCCGAGGGAAGTACCAAAAGAGCAGACGTTGAAATCTGCAAAGAAAGTCAAAGTTTGACCTTGACTATCGATAGCCAAGATTCGCTATCGATAGCACCTCTATCGATAGCGAACCTTCGCTATCGATAGACAATGGCGGCTGCGGGCATATTAGATATTTTTAGATATTTTGAGGGCATTAGCGTCTTTTACCCTTTCCTTCTATAAATAGAAGTGTAACGACGACGTTTTAAGGGTTCATGACTTATGCTCTGAATCATTACTCTGCTAATTTTAATTCAAGTTACAGTTTATTTTCGCATTTCAATCGGTAGTTTCAATTTTCAGTCAATTCCAATTCTGCAATTTTTCTTTACAATGCCTGGCTCAATTCTCACTTGAGGATTGTTCTATCCGATTAAGTCTTTACTTTTAGTCATTTACGTTTCTGTTATTTTCTTTTTATGCATGGCTCAGTTCTCACTTGAGAACTGTTCTTTACTTTTTCTGCCTTTTTCTTTATTTACTGAAGTCTTTTCTTTTCTGTATTTACTTTAGTCCTTTCTTTTCTTTATTTACTTTCTGTCACTTTTCTTTATTTACTTTCTGTCATTTTTCCTTATTTATTCAGTCAATTAATTACCGCTTTTATTTCTTTTTCCATCCCGTGACCCCAAAAGCTTGCCTGGATAAAGGATATTATCCTCCAGTGATGTGTAGCTAATACTCCAAGCTTGGGTGAGGATGAAGTTGGATTCATTTTACAATCCTATTTTATAAACATCCCTCTATTTGTATTATGTGATTGCATAGTTGTGAAGGTTGTACCGCACACTATTGCCGAATATAATATCATATAATTGTACATCTGTGATTGCAATTATATAATTATGCAATGGTTCTTATTGGTATGAATACAAACCAGCATGCTTTATTCCTCATTTAAGGTGGATAGCGATATTCCATTCTTTTCGGGGATAAACTTGCCGGTCCTGTATTCATAATCTTTTTGGGACTTCCTTCTTGTAGTTGGAAGAACCACCATACATAATTACTATAGTGAGGATTTTATAAACATAAATTGTTTAATTGACATTCAAAAGGACTTCTCACCCAAGTTCCGCTCATTCCACCAACTTAACTGCATTTTTACTAAGCTTAATTAAACTTACTTCGTTTTCGCTTCGACCCAATCGGAGCAGTTACCACCAACCAATTTAATTGATAATATTCTTTCCGCTTGAATTGATTCCAAAGAGTCTTTTTAATATAAACCTGCACTTCCCAGTGGTTCGACACCCGTGCTCACTAGTCACAATCGAATTGAGATTAATTGTCACGCGGTTTATAAATTATTAATTCTGATCACTGACGGGGAATAATCTCCCTCGTCGTCTGAGTCGATCAAATTTTGGCGCCGTTGCCGGGGAGCTACGGTTTATTTATAAAGAATTTTTGGGATTTAATTTAAGTAGTAAATATTAAATACTGTTCATATTACTATATATATATTCTTTTATACTGTTAATATCTAGATATTATAATTATTATTTGTTATTCATTATTCTTTCTTCTCTAACGACAGGTGGCTGAAATCAGGAATTGGGAGCTTCACTCCCGCGCGCTTAAAATAACAAATTAAAAGCTAAAGATTAACTGCTCACAATTTGTTTATTATAATTCCGTGATTTTCTGTGGAGACCAATTATATGCGGGGTAGAAGGTCGTTGTCATTTAACGTAATCCCTTTAGATTCAGAAATTGAAAGAACTCTGAGAGCTGTTAAGGCTTCTCAAAGTCAGTCTAGTGAGTCAGTACCTTCGCATCAATTTGAAATGGCTGAATCATCTGCACACACTGCCATGTTACCAGCGGATAATATTCAACCACCACCAGGTCTTAAAACTTTGAGGGATCACTTCATGCCCAATAGTTTTAATCCACCCTCCTGTATCCAAATCCCGCACATAGAGAATCTCATCTATGAGATTAAGCATGCTACCATTCAGATGCTTCCTACGTTCTATGGGTTAGATAGAGAGAACCCATACGACCATTTGCAGGAATTCTTAGGAATTTGTTCTACTATCAGAATTCAGGGGTTTCATCCAGAATCCCTGAAATTGTTTTTATTCCCGTTTTCCCTGAAAGACAAGGCCAAACACTGGCTTTGTACTCTCCAAACCCCTGTCCCTATCACAACTTGGGAACAGCTTCAAAAGCTATTCCTGTCTAGATTTTACTCTGTCGGTAAAACACATCAGATGCGACGAGGTATAACCAACTTCGTCCAACATGAACAGGAATCTTTCCATGAAGCCTGGGAAAGAATGAAGGAACTCCTTAGATTATGCCCCCATCACGATGTACCCAAGTGGCAAATCATTGAGTCTTTTGTTAGAGGTTTAACAGAGGGTGACACACAGACAGTGAAATCTGCCTGTGGGGGAGCCATATTAAGTAAAGGTGAGGATGAAATGTGGGCATTATTTGAAGCGTTGAGTGAGGATTCGTTCCACATGGCCTCAATGTCTTTAGGTAACCGTGACGATGCGTTAGCAAAGAAACCGCCTCCTAAAAAGGGTGGTATTTATGATGTAGACACCCAAGTTTTGGCAAATAAGCAAGTTGAGGCTCTGTCTCAAAAGCTTGACCAATTAATCGCGGCACAAGGGCAATCTTCTAAAGCCCATGTGAAACCTATCAACTTGGTGTGCAATATTTGCACTGACCCCACTCACGAGACCCCATATTGTCCTATGGCAGGCCAGTACCCTGAGTTTGTCCAAGAGCAGGTTAATGCTGCTCAAGGATATGCACCACCTAGGAATGATCCGTATTCCAATACTTACAACCCTGGGTGGAAGACTCACCCCAATTTCCAGTGGTCGAGCCAGCCTAGAGGATCCAATCCTAGTCAGCCTGCAAGGCCCCCATATAGCAGTAACCCTGCTATCAGTCAACCCTATAGACCACCATTGATGCAATCCCAGTACCCCAGTTATGGTGCTCCTCAAGCACCTGCACCCCAATACCAGAGTCAAGCTGTGACTCAAACACCACCACAACCTCATAGAACTCCTGGTTTTGAGGAACAAGTCTTAGCTACCCTGAAAAGCCTAGAGGCTTCAGCCCAACTCACTCATTCCCATTCCCAATCCATTTCCAAGTTAGAAACCCAAATGGGTCAACTAGCGGCTTCATTTAGTCGCAGAGAGGAAGGGAAATTCCCGAGTCAGGCTGTTGCCAATCCCAAGGGAGCTTTTGTAGCTGAGAGTTCCACTTCTCAGAACCCACATATTAATGAGGAAGTTAAGGCTGTTTCAGTCTTGCGTAGTGGGAAGGTGGTAGATAATAAAGTGGGAGAGATAGAGAAAGAGATAGAGAGAGAGAGAGAAAGAGAAAGTGAGAGATAGAGAGAGAGAAATAGAGAAAGAGCCTGCATTTGAGAAAGAGTCTGAAGCGTCGAGGGATAACTTTCCCGCAGCTATAGACAATCCAGTGGCATCGTATGTGCCGAAAGCCCCATTTCCATCCGCGCTGATTGCGCCTGAGAGAAGAGCTAAGAAGGGGGCAAGCATGTCGGATATGTTAGAGGTGTTTAAAAGCGTCCATATTAATTTACCTCTGCTAGATGCCATAAAACAGATTCCTTCGTATGCCAAATTTTTGAAGGAAATGTGCACACAGCAACGCAAGGAGCGCGTGCATTTATCTAAAACCATAGCTCCAGTTGATATTGCTAGTGCTGTGTGTCAATTCCAAGCCCCAATTAAGAGAAAAGATCCAGGAACGCCAACTATACCTTGCTTCTTAGGAAGCCACTTCATTGATAGAGCGTTAGTTGATTTTGGCGCAAGTGTGAATATTCTTCCATATTCAATTTACGCCAAAATGGAGCTTGGAACACTCCAAACCACACCTACTATTCTTCAATTCGCAGATAGGTCCACGAAGGTACCTAGAGGTATACTGCAGGATGTTTTGGTTAAGATAGATTCGTTTGTCTTTCCTGCAGATTTTATTGTCCTAGATATGGAGCCTGTTGATGTCACTAGGCCCCAAATCCCTGTTATAATAGGACGACCTCTTCTAGCAACTGCTAATGCAGTCCTTCATTGTAGAACTGGCATTATGAAGGTGTCTTTTGGTAACATGAAAACCAGGCTGCAGGTTTATAGTGCAGCTAATCAACCTCATAACTTTGAGGATTGTTCTTTTGTCGACATCATTGATACGGCGGTAGAGGAAGCTACACCGTATCTTCTGTCCAAGGACCCGTTAGAAACATGTTTAAATTACTTTGGGTTCGAGGACCATGATTTGGAGCACTCGTTTATGGAGGTAAATCTTGTCTTAGATTCTGCCTCCTCTGTAGAAAAATTGCCATGGAGACCTAGGGTTGAGCCACTTCCGTCTATTGCCAGTGTCCCTTCTCCTACGTCTTTTGAGTCTCCGCCGCAACTTGAGTTAAAGCCTCTGCCGGCTAATCTCAAGTATGCATTTTTGGGTGATAGTAACACCTTGCCTGTTATAATTTCATCTGCATTAAATTTAGAACAGGAAGGTAAGTTGTTATCCATTTGGAAAGAGCACAGAATAGCCATAGGATGGTCGGTTGCTGATTTAAAGGGTATAGACCCATCAATCTGCCAGCACCGTATTCACCTAGAGGAAGGTATGAATCCTTCTAGAGATGCCCAACGTAAATTAAATCCAAATATGAAGGAAGTAGTTAAAAAGGAAGTTTTGAAACTACTGGATGCAGGTATCATTTACCCCATTTCAGATAGTGAGTGGGTTTCCCCTACTCAGCTGGTTCCTAAGAAGTCTGGGATAACAGTGATAGCCAATGAGGAGGGCATTCTAGTCCCTACAAGAGCTACCACTGGTTGGAGAGTCTGCATAGACTATAGGAAATTAAATTCCAAGACTAGGAAAGACCACTTCCCTCTGCCTTATATTGACCAAATTCTGGAGAGATTATCAGGGCAGAGCTTTTATTGCTTCCTAGATGGCTATTCAGGGTACAACCAAATAGCGGTTTACCCCGAGAATCAGGAGAAAACAACGTTTACCTGTCCATTCGGGACATTTGCATTTAGGCGTATGTCTTTTGGCTTATGCAATGCCCCGAGCACGTTCCAAAGGTGTATGACTTCTATCTTTTCTGATATGATAGGAGACTATCTGGAAGTGTTTATGGATGACTTTTCTGTTTTCGGTCCTTCTTTTGATGAATGCCTCTCTAATCTCTCGAAAGTACTTAAGAGATGTTGTGAGACAAATCTTGTTCTGAGTTGGGAGAAGAGCCATTTTATGGTTCGTGAGGGCATTGTGCTAGGGCATATCATTTCTAGTAGGGGGATAGAGGTAGACAAAGCTAAAGTAGACTTAATTGCGAAACTACCTCCTCCTACTACTGTTAGGCAAATCCGGTCCTTCCTTGGACATGCAGGATTTTACAGGCGTTTCATAAAGGACTTTAGCAAAATAGCAAAACCAATGTGTAATCTGCTAGCTAAAGATGTAGAGTTTAACTTTGATAAAGCCTGTTTAGAGTCCTTCAATAAACTGCGCTTAATGTTGATTTCGGCACCTATCATGCGAGCTCCCGATTGGTCACTTCCTTTCGAGCTAATGTGTGATGCCTCCGATTATGCTGTGGGGGCGGTGTTGGGTCAGAGGGTAGATAAGGCCCCTTTTGTTATTTACTACGCAAGCAAACCATTGAATGAAGCTCAGTTAAATTACACTACGACTGAGAAAGAGATGCTTGCAGTAGTTTTTGCTTTAGATAAATTCCGATCCTATCTGTGGGGATCGAAGACTATTGTGTACTCAGACCATGCCGCTTTGCGGTACTTACTCTCTAAAAAAGAGACGAAGCCTAAGCTGATTAGGTGGATTCTCTTGTTGCAAGAATTTGATTTTGAGATTAGGGATAAGAAAGGGTCTGAGAATGTCGTTGCTGACCACCTCTCTAAGATTGTAGTTGAAGAAGAGAGTGACCCCACGCCTATTAGGGATTCTTTCCCTGATGAGCAGCTTTTTGCCGTCGCTCATTCCACCTTACCCTGGTATGTTCATATAGTGAACTATCATGCCACAGGCCTTGTACCATCTCTTTGGTCGAAACAAGAGAAGGATCGGTTCTTTTCGCAAATAAAATATTATTATTGGGAAGATCCTCTTTTGTTTAAGTACTGTGCTGACCAGGTCATACGTAGGTGTATTCCTGAGGGTGAAATGCAAGACGTTTTGAAGTTCTGCCACACTCTAGCATGTGGAGGACACTTTAGCGGGAAAAAGACTGCCGCTAAAGTCTTGCAGTGTGGGTTTTTCTGGCCCACATTATTCAAAGATGCATTGGACTTCTGTAAGTCCTGTCAAAACTGCCAAAGAATGGGTTCTATGTCTAGAAGGGATATGATGCCTCTTAACCCTATTTTGATCGTCGAAATTTTCGATGTTTGGGGCATCGACTTCATGGGACCTTTTCCTATTTCGCATGGCTTTGAATATATCTTAGTGGCTGTAGATTATGTGTCCAAATGGGTAGAAGCCATAGCCACTAAGACCAATGACCACAAGGTGGTACTGAATTTCCTCCAAGAGAACATTTTCTCTAGGTTTGGTTTTCCAAGGGCCATCATCAGTGATGGAGGGTCACATTTTAATAACCGACCCTTTGCAAATCTCGTAGCTAAATATTCCATTACTCACAAGGTTGCAACCCCTTACCATCCTCAGACTAGAGGGCAAGTGGAGGTTTCGAATAGGGAAATTAAGCATATCTTAGAGAAAACTGTCAGGCCAGATCGAAAGGATTGGTCATTGCGTTTAACCGACGCATTGTGGGCCTATAGGACTGCTTTTAAAACCCCTATTGGTATGTCTCCGTACCGTCTAGTCTATGGCAAACCGTGTCATCTCCCGGTCGAGTTAGAGCATAAAGCACTTTGGGCCATTAGGAAGTTTAACTTTGAAATGAAGGAAGCGGGTTCTCACCGCAAGCTTCAGTTAAATGAGCTCGAAGAGATTAGGAGTGAGGCTTACGAGAATTCTAAAATCGCTAAAACCAAAATGAAAGAGTTTCACGACAGACACATCAACAGAAAATCTTTTGAACCAAATCAGAAGGTGTGGCTGTTTAACTCTAAATTAAGGCTATTTCCTGGTAAGCTTCGATCTCGTTGGGATGGACCTTTTGTAGTAACTAGGGTTACTCCTCACGGTGCTGTAGAAATTCAAAACCCTCGTACTGGTGTGTCCTTCTTTGTGAATGGACAAAGGCTTAAGCCTTTTATCGAGGGTATTACCGATAGTGAGGGCATTCAGGATGGTTTGGTAATTGAGTCTGTCAGTTTGGAAGACCCAACCTACCAGTTTGAATAAAGAGGAAGTTCACGTCTAGCTAAAGACGTTAAATTTAGTCCCACCCACCCATCCCTTGTTCATACATACATTTAGTTGTAACATTTGGTCAAACATTGAGGACAATGTTTACTTCTAGTTGGGGAGGGTTTGTATATTCTGTTAAAATGTTTATGCATTTTATTTGATTAATTTATTTATTGGTTCATTTAATTTGTATATACATAATAATTCATTATTCATTAAATATCATTCTTGTGTACATGTTAACCCAGTGTGATTTATTTAAAATTTTGTATAGAATTTGATAAATAAACATGTGTTACAATGTGAGTTTATTCTTTCATTTATATCAATTCTAGTTGTCTATTTTCTATACATTAATTGATAACTTTACTGTGATTAGCCTGTATTCAATCTCGCACATGCACGAACTTGGTTTAAATCTCTATACTTGTCAATTTGAGTATTTGATAAAACCTGTTATAAAGTGGAGACTTATGACAATTAAAGCAAATTTTGAACCATTCGATCTTTTGTGGGACTTAAATATTCATCCTATCAATCTTTGGTTATTGTTTTCCTGTTATATTATGCATAAATGTTCAAATTATGCGTATGTTAGAATGCGAATAACTTGTTAATCAATTGAGAATATTGTGCACATTTTTGAAAAATGATTTAAGGCCATTTCTTTCGAGTTGTTGAGCCGTGTTAATTATTGTTAGAGTTTAGGACCCCCGTAGTACCCAAATTTTGAGCCGAAAAGTTGCCAATTTTTTCGATAACTTAGCAAGCCATGGGTTCGAGGTCTCTTTTGTACATTTATTTGGTATTTAGAGTCAGTTAATATGATTAATTAATCAAAATAAGCCAAAATTAGAAAAAGTCAAAATTTTGACTTATCTATCGATAGCCAAACAAGCGCTATCGATAGACAAGTTTGAAAAATAAAAAAAAATACACTGCGGGACAGAACACTTTGGCTATCGATAGCGGCAGTTCGCTATCGATAGAGATCGCGAGGATTTGGCTTTTTAAGTCTTCCCGCGTGAAAAACCGTCCATTTCCACCTGTTATCGCCTGAAAACCTCCATTGCCGCCGTGACCCTTCACCTTCAAGCTCAGTTTCAGACCACCTCAGGCCTCCATTTCGCGCAGGGTCGATTCCATAGCGATCCTCGCGCAGTATACCACATTTCTGACCGATCAGTTTTCGCATTTGCTGCGTTCCATTTTTGACGCATTTTTGCACGAGCTTCGCATTCCGGCGCGAGCAGTTACTTTTTCAGCGACTCTTTCACCTTCCATACTACGTGAGTACCCGTTCACATTCTAAAAATTTGAATTTTTCTTAAATTGGCTTAATTTTGTGTAAATTATCATAGCATGACTTAGTTTACGTGGTTTTTGCATGTAAAAAGTTAGAATAGTGTGTTAGGTTTTTAAGTTTAGAGAAATAATGAAACTTGTCCTTGTATGATTGTTACACTGATTTTGTGGAGTTCTGAATCTGTGGAGTTGTGAAAATAAGCCTGGATGTTAGGCTATGCATGGGAATGCATGGCATGCATGGGCATGCATGCATTGATGCATGTGATTAAAAGAGTTATTGAACATAGCCTGGATGTTAGGCAAGTCCTGATAGGATTTAAAAAAGAATTGTCATGTGGGTTAAATGAGTTGGCTATGTTGTGTGTTGCTTATTATTGAAAAAAAATATATATTTGAGTACCTCTGAAAAAATTCTACTGCTAACTATGTTCCTATCTACTGCCGTGTGGTTCTAAAAAAAATATATACAGAGCTATGGTTCGCCAAAAGACCACCGGCCGGAAGGGCGTGGCATTCCAGGAGCCGGCACAGCCAGACTCTCCCGACAGTTCAGATTCTGAGTGGCAGCCTGTGCCAGTGCAGAGACCATCTGCTAGGGGTCAGTCTTCAGCCCAGCAGCCACGAGAGAGTGCTCCTCCATCCGGTTCACAGTTCGTGGAGGAGGAGTACGTCTTTGAGCAGCCAGATATTGGCGAGACAGGCGAGCCGCGCATGTCTCGCGACTTCGAGAGTTATGCTGAGACCGAGACCGGGTCGAGGAGAGTACCGACCCGGCGAGCTGCTAGACCCTGGCCAGTGATCCTCTCGTCGCGGAACTTCAATGTCGAGAGGTACGTGGATCCGAAGGCCTTCCGATACGAGGGCCTACTGGTGGAGATCCTGCAGGATAGACACCTCAGCACCTGGCTGAGGAAGGGAGCCGGGTATATGGCTAGTGTGGTGCGCCAGTTCTACACCACAGCACACACAGCCGAGGATCAGCTCGAGACACTCCAGGCAGAGGTTGGGGGCCGCCCAGTCAGATTCACTATAGACGACATCGCTACCTATCTGGGATGCGGACGTCCGTCAGTATCAGCGGCAGAGAGCACCTACTTACAGCTGACAGAGAGTCAGTGTGCCGATGCGGTGTGTGTGGACCGGAGTTTATTTGACGGGATGTACTTTACGACCGGGAACATGCATCCATCGTACGCAGCTATGAACAAGCTGCTCTACTGCAATCTGCGGGCCAGAGGCACGGATTCACAGATACCAGTGGAGTCGGTGAGGCTATTGCTGGAGTTTCTGAGCGACCACCCCATGGATATCGCGGCGTTGATCTTCAGCGAGATACGCACTTTCATCGCCACTCAGCCACGGAGCAACATGCCGTACCCCCAGATGATTACAGCATTTGCATTGGGTGCGGGTGTTGTCTCCGATGAGCCACTGCGATGGGGCGAGGGTCCTATTACCCCGACTACACTTGCTAGGAGTATGGCTGCTCGGCCAAAGAGGCCACGTGCTGAGACCGCTGGTCCATCAGAGCCTGCTCCTGCTCCAGCTCCGACTCCGACTCCGACTCCAGCTGCTCCGTCAGATGCCAGTTCTCAGGGTTGTTTCACTCAGATCCTAGAGAGACTGAGGGCATTGCTACACATTCAGCAGAGTCAGTCCGCCCAGCTCGATAGGCAGTCCGCCCAGCTTGCCAGGCAGACAGCTATGATGGAGAGGCAGTCCGCCCAGCTCCGGGTTATGTGGCGTCGTATGGACGGCGAGCCGATTTCTCAGGCCGACCGCGCGCTTTTTGATGAGCCACAGCTCGATCAGAGATTCGACATCCCACCTGGGGATGAGCAGTGACGTGTTATGACGCTCAGTTTTGAGCATGGACAGTGTTTCTTTGTGAAAACTTCTTTGTGTCTTTTAGTTAAACTTTTTTTTAAAGTTATAGTCAGGGTTAGGTTAGGTATTTAGGATGGTTAGGGTAGCAACCTGAACAAATTACAACCATCCTAATTTTGCAGTCTCCAACTCTTTTTGTTACAACCAAAAAAATCTTACAAGCCTATAAAGACCTTTTTGATTTTAAAAATATTGTGCATTATTCTCTTGTGATTACTTGCTTATTTAAGTTTTATTTATGTATGAATTGTATCTCTGCATATATAACTCTGTTATTTCATCTCTCTTTGGTCATTAAAATAGAGCTTAATGTATAAGTTTTATACTTGTATATTTCCATTTGGGAACTCTGGGTTACTAACCTTTTCAGAGTGAACATCCTTGCGAGTGACCATCAGTGAGAATTTTGAAGTTGAAACTAACTATGGGTTAACTCTCATACTCTTATTTACAGTACTTTGAATTTTATCAAGTTCATCCTCACTACACATTGAATAATTGCTAATTTCCTGTTAGAGATATCATTTCTTGTATTATAAATATTCAATGATGAATTATGATATATCTGTGGATAAAACTCCTACTGTGTACATAGTATATTGTTAAAATTCTTTCTAACCAATTCTTTTATTCATTCATGTTTGTGAGTATCATTTCTGCAAACTCTCACGAGACTTCACTCGTCCACGAAAGGTAACTTAGTGGTTTAAAAGGCTTGTTGCATATGCTAAATGCAATCGCGTTTCCCTGCGAAAGTGGCTTTTTCAATTTATAGATTTAGCTTTTTGCTAAGAGACTAGCAAAACCTAAGTTGGGGAGTGTGATTGTACCCCAATCATACCATTCAACTAGGGTATTTCTATGTTCTCTTAAATATATAATTGTTTAATAAATAGCGTTTTACATGAATATCTGTACAATTGGGTTTAATCTCTGTTTTAAGAAATATGTGCAGATTACCATTGAATAAAGTCGTCACCGATGAAGCCCTGAAGAGCAGCTCGAATCAAAGGAACGTCCGAAGACGATCCAAAGCAGCCGAGGGAAGTACCAAAAGAGCAGACGTTGAAATCTGCAAAGAAAGTCAAAGTTTGACCTTGACTATCGATAGCCAAGATTCGCTATCGATAGCACCTCTATCGATAGCGAACCTTCGCTATCGATAGACAATGGCGGCTGCGGGCATATTAGATATTTTTAGATATTTTGAGGGCATTAGCGTCTTTTACCCTTTCCTTTTATAAATAGAAGTGTAACGACGACGTTTTAAGGGTTCATGACTTATGCTCTGAATCATTATTCTGCTAATTTTAATTCAAGTTACAGTTTATTTTCGCATTTCAATCGGTAGTTTCAATTTTCAGTCAATTCCAATTCTGCAATTTTTCTTTACAATGCCTGGCTCAATTCTCACTTGAGGATTGTTCTATCCGATTAAGTCTTTACTTTCAGTCATTTACGTTTATGTTATTTTCTTTTTATG
Source organism: Hamamelis virginiana (assembly GCA_017140935.1). Lineage (NCBI taxonomy): Eukaryota > Viridiplantae > Streptophyta > Magnoliopsida > Saxifragales > Hamamelidaceae > Hamamelis > Hamamelis virginiana. The sequence continues at coordinate 2,495 of JAESVK010000703.1, read as the reverse complement.
CATGGCTCAGTTCTCACTTGAGAACTGTTCTTTACTTTTTCTGCCTTTTTCTTTATTTACTGAAGTCTTTTCTTTTCTGTATTTACTTTAGTCCTTTCTTTTCTTTATTTACTTTCTGTCACTTTTCTTTATTTACTTTCTGTCATTTTTCCTTATTTATTCAGTCAATTAATTACCGTTTTTATTTCTTTTTCCATCCCGTGACCCCCAAAAGCTTGCCTGGATAAAGGATATTATCCTCCAGTGATGTGTAGCTAATACTCCAAGCTTGGGTGAGGATGAAGTTGGATTCATTTTACAATCCTATTTTATAAACATCCCTCTATTTGTATTATGTGATTGCATAGTTGTGAAGGTTTTACCGCACACTATTGCCGAATATAATATCATATAATTGTACATCTGTGATTGCAATTATATAATTATGCAATGGTTCTTATTGGTATGAATACAAACCAGCATGCTTTATTCCTCATTTAAGATGGATAGCGATATTCCATTCTTTTCGGGGATAAACTTGCCGGTCCTGTATTCATAATCTTTTTGGGACTTCCTTCTTGTAGTTGGAAGAACCACCATACATAATTACTATAGTGAGGATTTTATAAACATAAATTGTTTAATTGACATTCAAAAGGACTTCTCACCCAAGTTCCGCTCATTCCACCAATTTAACTGCATTTTTACTAAGCTTAATTAAACTTACTTCGTTTTCGCTTCGACCCAATCGGAGCAATTACCACCAACCAATTTAATTGATAATATTCTTTCCGCTTGAATTGATTCCAAAGAGTCTTTTTAATATAAACCTGCACTTCCCAGTGGTTCGACACCCGTGCTCACTAGTCACAATCGAATTGAGATTAATTGTCACGCGGTTTATAAATTATTAATTCTGATCACTGACGGGGAATAATCTCCCTCGTCGTCTGAGTCGATCAAAAATGCTCCTAAATGCATACTAATTCTACTATGTGATCCTAAGCATATTTCTAGGTAGGATTTGGTCCTAAAATAATTTTTAGAAGTAATTTAAGGACATAAACAAACCCGGACAGATTTGAATATGAACTTTAAATTACTCTAAAAATCATGAAAACAAAGAATAAAAAAAGTGAAAATGGCCTAGCATGCTTTCTACATGAATATACTAAATTACTATGCAAAAAACATGTCAAAAAAATTACACAAAATATGGTTAAACGATTAATTTAAACACAAGGGAAGGATCTCACCTTTGCACGCTCCCTCATACACATTTTATATATTCACACAAATGAATCCAAATCAAGTGCTCAAATAATCATCAAAACATAAAAAATAAAGACTCAAGAGTTACCACATGTCAAAATAATATACTAATATACTCATGTTATCATTAAAATCATCAATCAACCATCGAGAGATTCAAAAAAGAATATGAATACATCAATATTAATTCTAACATGCTTATACATAAAATAACAACAAATCTAACCCTACTCATGCATACTTACATAAAATCACAACAAGGCTAACTAATCCTAAACATGCATACTAACATAAATCACAACTAAGCTAAATAACCCTAACATGCATATTCACATAAAATAATAACTAAGCTAAACAACCCTAAACATGCATTCTAACATAAAATCATAATAAAACTAATTCTAATCATGCATCTACACATAAATAACAATAAAACTAATTTCAATCATGCATCTACACATAAAATCATGATAAAAACTAATCCTAACATGCATACTCATATAAAATCCTAACTAAGCTAACCCTAATCACATTTAATCACATAAAATAATAATGAAGCTAACTCTATTATGCATTTAATCACAATAAAAGACACCCTAATATGCTTACTAACATGCAATCATAATGAAACTAACCCTTAATGCATTTACTCACATAAAATCATGCAAATAATTAATCTAAACAAACATGCTCACATATACCTATCCTAAACATACTAACTCACATGAAATCATAATAAATAACATCCTATTCTAACATGTAAACATATTAAACAAATATCAAAACAATCAAACATAAAACTAATACTATGCTATCATACATGAACAAATGAGAAAAGACTTATTCAATAGGAAAACACTCGTCTTTCTATCTTCTCCTTGATTAATCTCTTTCAAGTTCCAAGCCTTGAGTCCTTCTCCTTCCTTCTCCACCTTCGTTCTCTCCTTCTAATGGTGAAGAACCAGATCTGTAGCCTCCTCTTTAACCCTAGAATTCTCTCACTTTCTTTGTCCTAACTCTATAGTAGTGTATTTATAGAGTTAGGTTTAATAACCATGGATGGTTGGGATTAATTCATCTAAAAATGATCCTAAGGCTTAGAATGAGTCTCCCTAGGGTTTGCAAGCTGAATCCCTTTCGAATTTATTAAAAAAAAACTAATCAAATCGGCCAAAATGGGTGAGAGAGCCTCAAATCTTCCAAAAAAGAAAAAAGGGGTTGACCATCCTGGTGACCATCCAAGG
>JAESVK010000702.1:103881-140669 GCA_017140935.1 Hamamelis virginiana | reverse complement strand
AAATTTACTATTAGAAAATTTACTATTCAAAATTTTGGGGTCTCACAGATGTGGACTCACACCATCAAAGCCCCGCCACGAGGCTGATCCACACTATCCTCCAATCCTTTGCCGTGAATCCTCGCGAAACCTCGAGCTCCAAAAATATAGAAGCCTCCAATGAAGTCCACACAAGCCTAAGACTCCTTGAACTCTTTGATCTCCACAACTCTTGAAGAGAATGCAAGCTTGAGAGGGAGAGAGGGAGAGTGGCGGCAATGAAAGAGAGTGAGGCTCACTTGGAGTTGGATTATGAAACCCTAGGCCTATCCCTCTTATTTATAGACTCTCTCCTCTTTTAATGATGTTTGGTTACTAGTGCTAGCATGACCAAACATTATATTAGAATAGGTTTATCCGAGTTTAGTGTATCCTTAATCCTTTTAATTATTAACCCTTAATAATAAGGATTAAGCTCATACATAAATTAGAATATCCCCTCTCACAAATTCAAGAAGATCACTTAAGCTTTAATGTGTGTGACCCATTGGGTTCACCCCAACCTAGTAGTGGCTCGGGAACATCGCATGTTTCCCAAAATAGAAACTTTCTATTTTTGGTTCAATTAAAACTATTCCAATTTTTCCCTCAATGATAACACTTATCATTAGGCCTACACTAGTCATGAGTGACATCTACCAACATATCATGACGTGCCCTAGGTGTGGGTGAATATACAAATATAAATGAACCCTTCGTGTAATAGATAATTATTCACCAAACAATGTCACGATTAAGTTATTTGGGTATGGATTCATGTCAAACCCTAACTTAATCATTTGTTAGTCATTCACCAAAATATAAACTCAATTAAGTTAACCCATGAAAACATTTTTCATTGGTTACCTTCTGCTTTGGCCAAAGACTTCATTGAGTTATTATTTGTGAATTAATTGTGACATTCTCCCTTTGATATTAAGGGTGGTGATCCCCTATTGCACACTCACCTATCTTCATATACAACTTACTAAAGCCAATGAGCATCGATTACATCCTCATGATTAAGGGTGTACAAGATACTATCAAACTCTAGTAATTTATACATAAGATAACCAGTGGTGTCTCAGATATGAGGATTACAAATGTGACTATACACATGAGCAGCTTTTGACATTCAAATACATCTCCATAAGCTGTACTCATATTGGTCACGTTCAGTGTACTTGTTCTCTAACAAGCACCCACAGGTTTACTATAGTGCCTCTACACAGATGGCTTGAGACTCACCATCCTCCCATTGGAGCTAGTATAACCTAAGCTAATCTTAACGGTTTATTATCGCCCAAATAAATAAACCTATGATCAGGAACATATCTAGAATAGATGTTCTTGGGAATCATATGTCTCTCTATCTCAACACTTGAGATACAATTCTCTATCATACTATTCAAGGACATTATCATGAACAGTTATAAATAACACAAGTTTACATGATAATATTAAAGCCATTTTATAGATGAATAAGATGCATACAAGAACATAAATGAAATTAAAGTTCCCCAATTACAACCTACTAATTGGTTTTAGGGCACACTTCTAACAGGGGTGAACCCAATGGGTCACACACAAACAAAGAGCAAAAGTGAGTCTCTTGAATTAAAGAGAGAATGGAATTTCCTAATTATAATTTAACTAATAACCTTATTATTAATTGTTAATAAATAAAGAATTAAGTTATATTTGGAAATAAGTATTAAATAGAAACCCTAGAGGTTCTCTATAAATACCACATGATGGGACATGCTAGCACTAAGCATCCCACTCATCATAAAGAGAAAAAGTCACAAATTAGAATAGGAGAACACTAGGGCCGGTCCCCAGCTTCCCTACTAGCCGTGAGCTCTCTCTCTCCCCTCTCAAAGCTTGTCTCTTCCATTGTTTGAGAAGTGCAAAGGTTTTTGAGATCTTGTGTTTGTGTGGATACCGTTGGAGGTTTCATATCTTTGAAACTCGCGAAGGAAAGCTATGCTAAGAAAATCAAGTAAGTATATTTAAAAGAGTTTAAATATTATACGCTTGTATGTATAAACACATGACCCCCATGCTTGTAACGATTCCTGAAAAGTTTGTGATGAATGGATTCATTCTTTATTATGAATAAAAAAAATTATCGTATGTCTTCCGCTACGAATCCATTGTTCCTCACATCCTTTTACAAGCATGGTTATTAAGTCAAACCCTATCTTAACAACTTGTTATATGTTCTACAAAATATAATTCTCAATAAGATGAACTCAATGAAACACTTTCACAGTTCACCTATCACCATGGCCATGGATTTCAAACTGAGAATTATCTTTGTGAATGAACCCTGATCGTCAAATATGAAAGTGATGATTCCTTCTTGCGAGATACTATGTACGAGATACTATCAAACCCTAGTGACTTATGTACAAGGTAACTATGGTGCCTCAAGTCTAAAGATTACCAAATGAATGGACGTAACATAAGAATATTCTTTTGACTTTAAACTCCATAAGAATATTCTTGCAGATCATGTTCAGTGTACATATTCTCTAATATGCACCCACAGATTAACTATAGTGTCACTACACCGATAGGAAAGACTACCTATCCTCCCATTGGAGCTAGTTTAAATCTGTGCTACTCTTAACAGTTTATAAAAGTCCACTTTAATAAACCTATGAGTAGGAACTCTTTAGAATAAATGTGTAAGAAATATCAGTCTCTCTATCTCAACAACTTGAGATGAATATTTCTCTTATCATTTATTTGTGGACCTTATCATATATATATTTACAAATATACAAGATAAGTTATACATTCTTATTAATATAATATGAAATTGATATGCCCTTTAGGATTGGTTTTAGGGCGTATCTCTAACAATCTCCCACTTGCACTAAAGCCAATCAACATAGTATCTTATACTAGTCTTCGTAAGACAAGGCTTCTAACACTCATCTAAGGTGTTATGGTAATGGAGATTCTATGCAAACAAACTTTGCAACTTTATTATTTTTTATAATAGTAATTAAACTAAAATCCGCTGCCAACTCTGATGTCCTAGTAAATGAGACCTATGTTCTCGAATAAAAACATTATATACTAACACTTTCATAGTTCGCCTATTACTCTGGCCAGATATTCACATTGAGAGTTACCTTTGAGAACTGACCCTGACATTCTCTCTCATAATAATGAGAGTGATGATTCCTTATTGACCACTCATCTATCTTCATGCATGACTTATTAGTGCCAATGAGTATCGACTACAACCTTATGGATAAAGCTGTATAAGACACTATCAAACCCTAACAATTCAGGCATAAGACATCTATGGTATCTCGGTTCTTAAGATTACCAAGTAAATGGATGTAACAGAAGAATATTCCTTTGACTTAATCTCCATTGGAATATTCTAGCAGATCAAGTTCAGTGTACATGTTCTCTAACATGCACCCACAGATTAACCTAAGTGTCACTACACTGATAGGAAAGACTACCTATCCTCCTAATGGAGCCAGTTTAAATTCGTGTTACTCTTGTCGGTTTAATAAATGTCCTCTTTAATAAACCTATGAGTAGGAACCTTTTAGAATAAATGTATATGAGAAATATGAGTCTCCATATCTCAACAACTTGAGATACATATTTCTCTTATCATTTATTCATGGACATTATCGTATATATAATTGAATATATATAAACAACAAGTAATACCTTCTAGTTAATATAATATGAAGTAGATATGTTTTTTAGGATTGGTTTTAGGGCATACCTCTAACATATAGTTCTCAACTATTGTGGAAATATTGTTTTTCAATAACTCTTTATTTAAGAAAACAAACTTTTGAAGTTTATTTGAAATATCTTATAATTCTAAATAATCTGCAAACTTTATCGTTTAATATATTTAAGGTCTACTAGTGATATAAGATTCAACCAAATATTCTTAATTTTTTCTTTTAGTTTTACTACATATGAATCATTTGAACACTTCAAATATTCATAGTTTTGAATCATTTGAACGCTTTTAAATATTCAAATAGATATGAAGTATACAAACTAAAATTTAAGGTTTATACATCTAATGTATTATCCTTTTAATCTCCTTATATAATAAGGTAACCGGTTCATATTAATTAATGAATCAAAATTTATTTATTAATGTGATCCTTAAAGTCGAATCCTTATATACTATTTCATGCATTTATTCAAAACATTCATAAAGAGTAAAGAACCTTTAATCAATTGCCATAATTAATCCAAAATATCTAATATCATAGATTAACTGTTTTAAATAAACAGAGTATTTAAAACTATATAAAACCTCAATTAAGAAGTCTTAAAACAACTGGCATATCTCTAATATAGCCACCCTAGTGTGGCGGCTACATGTGATGGGTGGTTATTAGGGTTTGTAACCCTAATTAATCTTGGCCATCTAGGGTTTAGAAACCCTAGAGTGGATGGCCATGATAGTTGGATGGTGAGACTCCATTATTTTAGAAACCCTATTCATTATAGGAAACCTAGTTTGACTAGGAGTTGATAATCCAATTAGTTTCCTATTTGATGGTCTTTTTCCTAATTGATATGTAATAGTAATTAGGATAATTATAGTTGATTTAGAATTAATTAATATGATTTATTAATTAATTAAGTGGCTGAAATTTAGAGTTTTAGAAACTCTATGATGATAAGAGAAGTTTCCTATTTTGAAAAGTTACTATTTTGTGACACTCTCTTGATTGTCAAAATTGTGTGAATTAGAAACTCCTAAAAATTAGGAAACTTATTATTTGATGACTCTAAATAGGTTTTGAGAAATCCTAATACTATTTTGATTATTTTTAATATTGGATATTGGAAATTATCAAAATAGAAAAGACCCTAACCCCAATCCCTCTCCTAGAATTCGGCCACACTAGGGTTTCCTAACCCTAGTGTGTCAAGGCCACATGGAAACTTCTTGTTGTTTCTATTTTCTTCACATAATGTATATTACATGTTTTTATAATTCTAAAATTATTTGAAAAGTTTTTGTAATTTGAAAAGGTGATGAATTAGAACAAAAGTGACGAAATTAGGGTTTTGGAAACCCTAATTGCCAATATTGGGGTTTAGGTTTAAACAAATGTTGTTTGATCTTTTTAATTTGATTAAAATCCATGGGGGTCATATAAATTGATATATTGAAGTGTCCTAAGTGTTAGTACATGAAAATATATTGATCTGAAATGATTAATATATTTTATAAAGTCAAAACAGTGTGCTGTTTTTCTGTACAGCAACTTGTACCAAGTTGTAAATTGTTTAAAAATTGTTTTTAATGATTTTTACAACAAGCCACTTATCTACTTCACTAATATAAGGTCTTAACTAAATGTAGGAAGAGTTCCCATGATTTATTTTGACCTTTGATAGACGTACTAAGCATTTTACGATTGATACTCAAATTTGTCCAAGTTTTGAGTTACAGTCGTAAAACGCTTTAAAGTGATATCAAACGTTGGAATCACTTAACGAGACCCATGCCATTGGAAAGAACACTGAAAATCCTAGTGAAATGAAGTGTTCTTGAATTTTAAATGTTGTTTTAAATAGGGCAAATTATTATTGCAAAACAGGGGCTGATTCTTGGTGTTTTGAGAAAACACTAAAGTAAAGTGTTACTTGATTTTAATGCGATTAAAATTGGTTTCTATTTTCATGGGATGATAAATAGAATAAAACATATCTTAAATATATGTCATTGCCACTTATTACTTGTTCCTTTATTGCTTTATATTTATGCAATTAGATTGTATAATTAATTATGGAAGGTTATGGACTTAAAGACCAATTAAATGAGATGTGATTGGCCGCATGTGATGTGTTTCTTTTATGGGTTGTAATTTAAAGTTGTTTAAATTATTGGTGATGTAATTTTAATTAAGGCTTGCATGCCTTCTCCCGTTCCTTCTAAATGTATCCCCTTTTATCCTTTATATCATTTCTTCATTTATTGTAATGTGCAAAGATCGAGGAAGTACGTGGTGAACCCGAGGATACGTGGTGCAGTGGGAGGACAAAGAGAAGACTTGATAAAAATCTTTTATTTATGTAATAGTTATAGGTTAAAATTGCGATCACAGTACCCACATTAGACTTGGGGCTCAAATAGTAGCTCGAGTTGGGCCCAACCCTAAAAGTCCATAATCTTTCCATTTGGCCCATATATATTAGATATATGTTTTTAGGGGCCCATTAACCATATTATTATATGTCTTTGATGATACTGTCCCGTTCCTTTATGGACAGTGGGAGTATCATTAAAGTACTAATAATAAGGAATGTTTAATAATTATATATGTGATATATTATGCTTGCATGGAGTTTTATTTGTATGTCAAAAGCTGCTCATGTGTATACTAACAATTGTAATCCTTAAACCTGAGACACCACCAGTTATCTTATACATAGGTCACTAGAGTTTGATAGTATCTCGTACGTTCTTAACCATCAGAATGTAATAGGTGCTCATTGCTCTAGTGAGTTATTTATGAAGATAAGTGAGTGTGCAATAGGGAATCACCACCCTTGATATAAAAAGGAGAATGTCAAAGTTAATTCACAAATATACAATCTCAATGAAGTCTTTGGCCAAAGTAGTGAGAAACCAAGAAAAGAGTTTTCAAGGGTTTACCTGATTGAGATTATACTTTGATGAATTTGTAACATAGGATTAAGTTAGGGTTTGACATGTTTCCATACCCGATTAACTTAATCATGACATTGTATGCTGAAGGATTATCTATAACACGAAGGGTTCATCAATATTTCTATATTTACCCAAACCTTGGGTACGTCATGATATGTTGCTAGAGGTCGCTAGTGACTAGTGAAGTCCTAATGATAAGTGTTATCATTGATAGCAAAATTGGAATTGTTCCAATCGAACTATAAATTGAAAGTTTCTATTTTGTGAGACATGAGATGTCCCCAAGCCACTACTAGGTTGGGATGAACCCAATGGGTCACACACATAAGGATATAAGTGAGTCACTTGAGTTAGGGAAGAGGAATATTCTTATTTATAATTGTTTTGACCCTTGTTATTAAAAGTTAATAAGAGAGGAATCAAATAATAAATACAAAGAATATTTACTATAAATATATGATGATAGTCAAGCTAGCACTAAGTAACTTGTCATCATAAAAAGAAAAGGAGGCTAAACCTAAGAGAAATATTCTAGGGCCATGCCCCCTTGGAGTGCACTCTCTCTCTCTAGACGCCACCCTCTCTCTCTCTCCCTATGCTTGTCTCTTCTCAAGAGTTGTGAAGGTGTAAGGATTTATGTGATCTTGTGCTCGTGTGGATACCATTGGAGGCTACCATATTCTTTGGAGCTCAAGGATTGGAGGAGTGCATCGCAAAGGAACATCAAGTAAGCTTTTAATTTATGTTTAAATTAATTGTTTTTTATTCTTATTATCGTTTGAGTTCATCCTTGGGATGAATAACATGGGAAAAATTTTATTGTTTACATTCCGCTGCGTTCCCTCTTGGTATTCTTTCAGCTAATCCATGACTGTCAAATTCTTTCAGTGGTATTAGAGCCAACTCAAGCATGATCATGAAAATGATGATGGCATTCAATGGATAATTAAAATCATAAAACTAGAGTTTTTGAACCCATGCTAGAATTCAGCCCTAGGGTTTTATCCATAAATCCTTGTTTTGTTTCAAGTTTTGGCAACTAGGGTTTGCTTAGAACCCTAGCTATGGTTCACGACTCCATGTGGGGATTCCCCCCTATGAATTTCGGCCATGTGGGATTGTCCCACAAAGATTTTGGCAAGTTAGGATTTGATGGAAATCCTAATGTAACTTTCGGCCCTCTTTCTCCTCTCCCCTATTGATTTCGGCCACTAGGGTTTTCTAAACCCTAGTTGGTTCTTTGATTGGATTGCATTTGATTTGGGTTTTAGAAACCCTATAATCAATGGCCATGATTGATTGTTGGTGTTTTAGAAACCCTAGAATGAATGGATGATGTTCTTGATTTGGAAACTAGGAAACCAAGCTTAGGTTTTAGAAACCCTAGCTATAATGGCAACTTAGGGTTTTGGAAACCCCATTGGGGATTTCAGCCATGAGGGTTTATGCCCTCTTGGATTTCGGCAATTAGGGTTTTTAATCCTAACCATATTTGATTAGCTTCTTGATTAATTTTAAATAGTTTAAAGTTTGAATCTTGATGCTTACATTGTTTTGATTTAAAGTTGTTTGAATTTGTATATTATGGAGTTTTGTTAAATTGTTAACAATGGAATTTGGGGCTTTTGAAACCCTAATAGAATTGTCATGGTGGCTGATTTTTAGTTTAAGAAACCCTAAATCATATTAGGAATGTTTCTTGATTGGAATTAGAAACCCTAATTTCAAATCTTGAAAAACCCTAGTTTTTTATTTTGAAATTGTTCAAGTTTAGGAAAGTCTCTTATTTTGATTTGATTCTTTCTATTTTTGAATTGTTTGAATTTGGGAAAAGATGCAACCCTAATTAGAGTTTATGGAAACCCTAATTTTTTGGATTAGGTAAGGTTGATGAAACCCTAACCCTAACCCTAACCCTAGCTCACTCTCTCTCTCTCACTAGGATCACGGCCACTAGGGTTTTAGAAACCCTAATGGCCTTTGTTTTTATTTTGTTTCATACCTAAAGTTCTTCATTTAAATTTATAAAATGTTTATATTGTTTTCAAAATAATTCTTGATGTTTTTGATAAACAAAAATTGAAGAACAAGTAGGTTACATGAAACTTGCATTATAAAACCCTTTTTGGTGTTCATGAGAGTTTGAGCAATACATATGATGTATTAATGTTTTAATTAGTTTAAAAACATTTGGGGATGTTGCGTAATGATATATATAAACATGTTAGAAGTGTTTTGGCATGGTTATATATTACTTGGATTAATTTTAAAATCGTTTTAAAGTTTAACAAAGTTGCTAGATTTTCTGGACAGCAACTATGTAGCTTGAACTGGGTATTTAAGAAGTCCGAGTAGGAGAGCTATAGGTTATGGATCGTTTTGAAAACTCACAAATCCTCCACCTTCATCCCTTCTTTCGCACGTGAGGTGCCAAGTTCTCTAAGTCTTCACTAAGTATGAGTGAAGAAGAGAACTAATAAGCCACTCTATGTTCTTTTCTTCTAACCAATGTGGGACAAGGGAAGATAGGTGAGTATTATTTTTATTAAAATACACCAACAATCCCCTACTTATTTTAATAAAAACAAAAAATTCTAGGCAAAGATAGAACCATACGCATCATGAAGGTGGCACTGTCGTGAAACCTTCACTGAGTATTTTGGTTAATCTAGTATTTGAGTCAAAGTGGACTAAGCCTTTAAACTAAGACTGCTTGAGGATACTAAAATTATGTCATACACATATTATTCAAGGTCTCCACGTTTAAGCTTCTAAAAGCCAGCACGTTATGGCCATGTGCCTTATCCCGGTTTTCATAAGTGCTTTATTGAATTAACCCAATTCTCATAGGAAGTGGCCTCACTTCCACACTATATAGGTGAGTCTATCAAGGATGCTCCCGTAACTCTAACATCCCATCCATAAGGGTTATAGAACTTGTTAGCCCTAAAGTCAATTGCATTGACCATATTTTGATGATCAACAAAGATTACTTTAGTTGCTAACAAATGGTTAAGTGTTTTTGTCTTCATAGTATCGAAGCCATATCTTGTTGGAGCTCATCAACTCACTCAAAGCTTCCAAAGTGTGCAAATATGCAAGACATTGATTCATGGAGCTTGAGGAGGACATCTTGAAGTCAATCATTGAAGACCTTTGAAGAACAAGATGTTTAGAAACCATTGTTGTAATGCCACTCATTTGATTAACCTTGTATTGCTCAATCAAAAGTTTTCGCATGTTGCATTAGCATTCATTGACCTTAGAAAACTTGCAAAAATGCTTTTGAAAACTTTAGTGAACTATATTGGATATGTTAAGTTGAAATAAACTTAGAAATTTCAAGTTTTTAGCTCAAAAGCATGTCTAGTCGACTAAGCCACTTAGTTTAGTCGACTAACCATGGTATAGTAGCTAAGTTTTTGAAAAATCTGAGTTTAGTCGACTAAACATATTGATTAGTCGACTAAAGTGGTCATTAGTCGACTAACACCCTTGAATAGTCGACTAAAGGCAGCCCAGTAGCCATAGTTGGAAATGCAGAAGAGCTAGTCGACTAAACAGCTTTGCCTAGTCGACTAACCGTGCCCGAGAAATTTTTCAAACACTTTTTAACTAGTCTAGTCGACTAACCAAACCATCCTAGTCGACTAACCGTGCTCGAGGATTTTTGAAAATATATTTTAACTTGTCTAGTCGAATAAGAAAATGTGCCTAGTCGACTAACCGAGCCCGGGAACAAAATTGTTTTGATTTTGAACTGTCTAGTCGACTAACACTATTTGCCTAGTCGACTAATCGACCTGCAAAACATAAAATGACTCTTTTTATTTTGGGGTTTTTGAACATTAAATGCACCATGCTCTTCTCTTCTCCTCTAATGGGATTCAAGCTCCATTCAAATGACTATATCAGACCTTGAGGACTATATAAAGAGGTTTGTTCCTCATTTATTACAAATAATACAACAACTCTAGTCAATATCTTCATTGTGAAAGCATTCATCATTCAAGTTTCTCTCTACCAAACTCTTGAGCCATACTAGTTATTCAGTTGAGAAGCTATTAGTTGTGCAATACTTGTGTATATAAGCTTGTTTGAAGCATTTATTGTGTACACCTACTCTTATATTCTTGTATTTGTTCAAGTACTCTTTGTAAGACTTGAAAGGGTGTTCTTTGTGAGCATATTTTGGGGTTCTTTGTGAGCCATTTGATAAGTTCTTTGTGAGCTTGAGGTGGGGGTCTTCCACCTGGGATAAAGAAGATCTTGTAAAGGTTTCTCCACCTTGAAGGAGCTAATCCTTAGTGGATTGCTGGGAATCCTTAGGCTGAGGCACAAGGCGAGGAGTAGGCGGAGTCCGAACCTCGTTAAATCGTTGTGTTTGATTTCTTTATCATTTCTCTCATTGCAATTACTTGTTTATATAATTGCTTCCATTGCTTAGTAATTGAACCATAATTTTATTTGATAATTAATTGCAAAAGTTTGCCATAAACCCTATTCACCCCCCCTTTAGGGTTATATATTTGGGACAACAGAACTCATTAAGAGATTAAAGTAATCTCGACCTCTAAATCGTTAAAGGATGACATACACAATATCATAGGGATGTACAATTAGTCTTTTAAGACTTTTATTGTGTATGTCCATTCAAACCACTTTATGATTCATTTTTCCATTAACCTAGTTCTTGGAATCTCCAGTCCCTAGGAATGGTATTTTCATAGGCGATTTAATTTTCTTTGGGCTCAAGTCCCATCTCCCTCGATGTATTCCAGATTTATCTCTAGCTAGAGCTTTTTTTAAACGATCAGCAAGATTATCACCAGAATTCACATAATTTATATTTATAGTACTCTTGCTCAAATATGACCTCACAGAACTGTGTTTATGCCATACAGATCTGAATTTTCCATTATAATATTTAGGGTTAATTCTGATTTAGTACCATAAACTTTATACTGATTTTCAATCCATGCCATAAACTTTTTTTTTTTACTCGATTTAGTACCAAATTAAAAGTAATAATTTCAATTTTGAGCACGCTATAACTCCGTCTGTCAAAATTGAAAGTCTTTATGGCATACTTTCAATTGTAACTTGAATCACTTAATTTGGCTTTGAAATGAAAAAGTTATACGCCTTCAGAGTTGAGAAAATAATGATTTAAGTTTAACGTCTTTTGTTTAGCAAGCTTATTTTGAAGGATTATATCTTCCACATATGAACTCCAATTTGAGTGATTCAAGTTGCTATGGAAAGTCTTTAAGGCATACTTTCAATTGCAATTTGAATAACTTAATTTGGCTTTGAAATGAAAAAGTTATATTCCTTCAAAGTTGGGAAAATAAAAAATCACATCTTTCCAAGTCAGTTTTTTTTGTAGAAAATTGTGAATTTTGCCAACTTTAAAGGCTTGTAACTTCTTTGTTTCAAAGCCAATTTGAGTGATTCAAGTTACAATTAAAAGTATGTCATAAAGACTTTCCATAGCAACTCGAATCACTCAAATTGGAGTTCATATGTGGAAGATATAATCCTTCAAAATAGACTTGCTGAACAAAAGACGTTAATCCTAAATCATTATTTTCTCAACTTTGGAGGCTTATAACTTTTTCATTTCAAAGCCAAATTAAGTGATTCAAGTTGCAATTGAAAGTATGCCATAAAGACTTTCCATAGCAGCTTGAATCACTCAAATTGAAGTTCATATGCGGAAGATATAATCCTTCAAAATAGGCTTGCCGAACAAAATAATATTATCTCAAAAATAAAGGAAAAGTGAAGTAGGGCGGATTGAGGCTCGGACTAGGTCGCTCTCTTTAAGACGATTCACGCCACTACGGAAAAATCCGATGTAATAGTTTCTAGCACATCGCCTCCATGATACAACAAGCCTAGCCCAACCACTCACTGTTATTTTTTCTAAACTTGCATAACTTTGAGAAAATATGAAGCTCCACACAACACATTTCTTTACCCAAAGAAAAAACTCACAAAACACTTAAAGAAAATATAAAAATTATAGAAAATAAAAGACAGAAGAGAGTGCTTTGTGAATTGGTGAGTGAAAATGCTATGGAGAGGTCTCTATTTATAGGTTCAATTTAGAATTGAACTTCTTTCATTCTTGTGCACGTGAGGTGCCAAGTTCTCTAAATATTCACTAATTATGAGTAAAGAGGAGAGCTAATAAGTCACTATATGTTCTCTTCTCCTAACCAATGTGGGACAAGGGAAGATAGATAAGTTTTATTTTTATTAAAATACACCAACAAACCCAAACTACTATATGTGAAAAATATAGCATCAGATGGGTGAAAGCTAGGTTCTCATCTCCTAATGGTGAGGAAGTGTTAGCCTATGAACCACGGCCCTCCAGCAAAACTCTTCTGATCATATAATCAAATAAGGAAAAAATCCTACCCCAAAGTCGACGACTTCGATTTTGTTTGCAAGCTTCCATAGTGCATAAATTTTGGAAACAAAAAAACTAAAACCCAGTGTCTTCCCAAACATCATGACAATGATAGCGTGCACCCACGGTGTCTGCATTGTGACTTTGTCCGCAAGTAGCAAGATGGTGGGGATGCAGGAGTCCTCTTCACCATCTGAATCCTCCTCAAGGAATCCATTCGGAACCTCCGGTTGAACAGTTTTTGGATTAGCAAACCCACCATATAACATCTGAACTAAGGTTTTTAACCTTTTAGTTTTTAATACTCCTCTCAAGATGATCGGCCTCTTCATCAGCAATTAAGTCGGTACTCGGTTCTAGGGGTTCAACTCAAAACAGGTCAAATCAGAACCAGTCCGATCCACTCAATTCGAACAAGATTGGAATCGGTCCAAATTGAATTCGAATTAGTTATGGTTCCAATTCTTCAATCCGAATTCAATTCGGACTGGTCCTTGGATTTGGCCTTTTGAGAACTGGTCCAATCCAAAATCCGAATTCAATTCCCTACTTATATATGTCATATATGCCAAAAATCACAGTGATCCAATGATCGGTTTTTGAAAAATGTCACTGTGAAAACTTATTATACAATGATATTTTAAGAAATATTAGAATTTGTAATAGTGAGATATTTTAAAATCTTACCATTAAATCAATTTGATTTTTGGTATGTATGACTTACATAAGTAGGTTGCTTAATTTCCTATTAGTATTTTGAATTTTTTTATATATAAATATTTAGTATTTATTATGGTTTTGGTTGTTTTCTTCTATCAAAAAATTTTCTTCTTTTGGAAGTTTATTTTGGATTATTGCTTTATTGGACTAAGCTTTATTTTATTTTATTTTATTTATTGTTATTTTACGTAATGGTTAATACTTAATTGTTATTTTGTTCAATTATTTAATTATGTGAAAACATGAATTTTACATTGTTATTGGTTATAGTAGGGAAAAACTCAAGTCCTTATGTACCTATAATTGAATTGAATATTAGAGATTTTTTAAAAATTTATTTCATCTTTCTTTTAATGAAGAACCATGGTCCAATCCGAATTGAAATAGGATTGGTCCTGATCCTTGAAAGCTTAATTCGAATTAGCTCGGATTGGTCCTGATTTACCCCTAATCCGGTCCGATCTGAGTTACATCCTTACTCGGCTCGTCTTCCATGTCTTACTCGAATGTACTGCTTTTTAATATAATTTCACCTCAAAACCTCACAATGTGAGCCTGGACATAATTCCCCTCCTTTTTCAAAAGTGTTTATGGTGCCTCATTAGGGAAACCCAGTATGCAATCACAAGGGGGCCTCATTTGTGGGTTCTCATGGAAAGAGGCAAATTATACATTTGAAATGATTAAATTCACAATCTTAGAGTAGAGTCAGATTCCCAAGTGTTATGATAATGTTTTACAAGGAATGTATGCTTTTTATTTTTTAAGAAAGAAAAGAGATTAAAAAACAGAAAAAGAAAAGGTATATATATACGTATAAACAGCAGCATGAACCATTAAATGATGACTGCATGTTTTCCCTCGGGTCTTTTCCCTTTATTGAGCTTCAATTTTTCTGTAGGGAAGTTAAATGTGCAGCTAATACTCTTGCAAAGCATGGAAGCAGGTTACTATACAACTATACACACAAATTTCGTATTTTTAAAAGATTACCGAAAAGAGAGTAGACAAATGTTAATTTTGATTAATATTTGAAAGTGTAAAGTACAATCTCTGTATATCTTTTACAAAATATAAAATCCTATGATTATTCTCTTGGTAGATTTCTTGATTCAAGGGTGATGATCAATTGTTCTTGAATTTGAAGAGTTTAAAGACTTGTTGAACTTGATCTTCAATTGAAAGGCTTAGAGCTTGATTTTCAACTTGAAGGCTTGATGAAAGTTTTGATTTCAACTTGAAAGACTTGATGTTTGATCTTCAACTTGAAGGGCTTGATTGTTGGGAAGTTCTTTAGGGCTTTGATGCTTCAATCTGAAAAAGCTTCTTTGCTTGTGAATTATTGTCCTTAAACCTTTGGAGGCCACCCCTATTTATAACGGTAGGGAGTTGAGTGTTTGGGTAGGAATTGGCTTCTTAATAATTATCATTATTTATTTAATTTATAAGGATAAATATTAAATATTTGGAAGTCATTCTTATCTGACCATGTGGTACCATTTGATTGGTTTACTCCACTTGGATGACAACGATAAATAATTATTTTGATAAATATCCTTATTATTTATTGAGTGATAAAGATAAATATTGATTTTAAATAATTATCCTTATTTGGCCCAATGTGATAGATGGCAAGATTTGATTTGTCAACTTAATCACAGATTTAAAACACATGGCTAATTGTAATTTGTCAAGCCTGTGTAAGGTAGGATACTTAGCGATTTCTTATTTGCCTCTATGGTATCCTAATGGATCCATTTGATTGCACATGACACTTTTTAATTGGGCATGATTTAATTGACTTAAGTCATGTGGCAACTTGTGATTGGATAGAAATTTTTCATCTCTACAAATGCCCCTTCAAGACTAGCTCACTTACACAAAATTTATTATGCGAAAAGTGGGCAAGTCTTGAATTTTTTATTTTATTTTATTTTATTTTTACGTGCCACACATCATTTGAATTTTTTAGGGCAAATTCCATGAATAATCCTAAGTTTCCAAAATATTACGGCTACGAACCCGATCCAAAACATATTACGGCTATACACCTATTACTGTTTTTTTTTTTTTAACAAAATTACCCTTGAAATTGAAGTTTGACCAATTTGTATAGGATTTCCAATTTTATGTATAATCCCAAAAAATAAACAGAATCTTCAATCCCCAATTTATCTAATAATCACTAATATTGTTAAGAATCCCCAATCCACTTTATGTCACGTCAACATTTAATGCTAGTCATTCAATGTCCCCGAATTTTTTGTACAGGATCCTCAATTTTATGTATAATTCCCAAAAATAAACAGAATCCCCAATCCTCAATTTATCTAATAATCACCAATATTGTTAAGACTCCCCAATCCACTTTATGTCACGTCAGCATTTAATGTGGGTCATTCAATGTCCTCCTGAATTTTTTGTACAGAATCCCAAATTTTATGTATAATCCCCAAAAATAAACAGAATCCCCAATTAGGGGTGTACATCAGCCGGTTTGGTCGGTCTATACCTCATTATATGAACCAAACCAATCATCTCGGTTTGAGGAAAATGTAAACCATTACGGACCGTGGCACTCATGATAACCAACCAAAATAGGGGGTGTTTTTCGGCTTGGTTCGGTCGGTTTATTATCGGTTTTGATAGACGCTAATTTGAAAACAAAAAAAAAAATTTGTCACTGTCAACTCCTATGTTCTCTCTTTTCAACTACTAACAATGCGAAACCTGTTATACATGAAGTAATTTGAAAACCGTGTCACCCAAAATCAACCACTAGTAATTGGAACCTATTATGTATATATGAAGTAATTTGAAAATTGTGTCACCCAAAATCAACTACTAGTAATTTTCAAATAAAAACCCATTATGCATGAAACAATCCACACTATCAAGTACCAATTTCCAAAATAAGTTCCAATTGAGCTAATTCATATAACTACAATCAAACAAGCATGCATTATGTAAATAGTAGGGGTATACATCGGTCGGTTTAGTCGGTCTATACCCTTATTATATGAACCAGACCAATCACCTCGGTTTGAGGAAAATGAAAACCATTAGGGACCGTAGCACTTATTAAAACCAACCAAATAGGGCGGTTTGGTTTGGTTTTGGTCGGTTCAATCGGTCCTGGTCGGTTCTTGAACACCACTATCCCCAATCCCCAATTTATCTAATAATCACCACTATTGTTAAGAATCTCCAATTCACTTTATGTCACGTCAATATTGTGCATGTCATTCATTCAATTTGCGCTTTCCAAGAATATCAATTCAATCAAATCTTGTCTATACTATTGAGTATTCTTAGTAATATTGGGAATTGGTGATTATTTGTAATTCTGATGATCCTTTGTAATATTGGGGATTGGGGATTATACACAAAATTGGAGATTGTGTTGATTATTGGTGACTCTTCGATTTTTTTTAATTCATATGTACAAAAATTTTGACCATTTCAATGGTCAAATTGTAAATATCCATATGAGTGGAGGGTATTTATGTCCTAAAAAAATATTTGCGTAATTAATTTTGGATCGAGTTCGTAACCGTAATATTTTGAAAATTTAGGATTATTCATGGAATTTGCCCAACTTTTTTTTTTTTTCTAATGCACAGCACAGCAACTATCCTTGGTATTATTTATTTTCTAGAAGAATGGTCTTCTCCAATTCTTAAAGTATTCCGTCTTCTAGTCCTTTGATCAGAAGGATTATAATCACAAGTTGTATAAACTTATCTGTACTTCATCAACCCATTCTTTACTTTCCCACTTTCAATTGGAAAACAAAACCATTACCTTTTAGGACAGTTCCAGAATGTAGAGATTTAAGTGGACTTGAAGAGTTATTCCTCAAAGTGTCCAACTTAATCTACAATTTCCTACTTCCAATTGAAGAAGAAGACTACTGTCATGAACCCGTGGTCTATAAAAAGAGCATCCCTTGATATGCAAGGAGCAGTCAAAGTTTGGAAGACGTTGAGACCGGCTTGCAAATGTTGAAGCTTCAATGCGATCAGCACATTAGGCAATATATTTTTTTTATTATTCTCTTCTTTGATTTCCTTTTTCCAGATTTGCGCAGTCTTATATATCAATGAAGTCAATTTTATTCGCGGACCACGTATAGCAATCCTATTCTTGATATCTTTGATAACTCTTTTGCTTTCATTGATATATAAATCACCCAGCAAGCGAAGGTGCATTATGACCAGCATTGCTCTTCCCAAACCATACAGAGAAATCAATAGAATTTAAATTTGGCTATAATGCTTGGGCAGAAGCATAAGTAAGGAGATGTAGAAATTGTGCCTTGCTAGTACAACTGTAGAAATTCTTGCCATCTTCATGATGCCCCAATCGCCACAAGGCTTTACTTAGAATCGATTATCACAAAAGTGCTAGTGAGCCCTTTTAATAAACTTGATTTTTCACACTAAGGATTAATGTAAATCTTTTGATGTTTCAACCAAGTAGCAGTGTTTTAACTGTGCCTCATATTTCTCCCAGAAGTTCATACTTGATATTGAGATTCAGATTCTATAGAAACTAGGATAGGAAAAGCAACCAAATACCCGGCTGTGTAGCTGGAGATCTCATTCAACACAAGATAGAAGTTAAGTTTTGCCAGTAACCGAAAGAACCAAAAATGGAGTCAGCTGATCCCCATGTTACCAGAACCAGATTGAGTGACAACATCATTCCTAGATTAAATATCAAATCTTGAAATTCATAAACAGATTCTTCTCTTCCCCACTCTATGGCAGCTTCACAAATTAATCAAGAATAGATGCTGTTCATCCAAGATGAATACACTTGCTTCTTTTAACAATATTTTCATTTAAAGAAAAATAATAAGAACCCATTTAATAAAAAAAAAAATGGCTTATGACTAATGCTCCAAAGAAACAGAGCAAGGCCTCCACAGTATTAACCAAGTTGAAGATGGTAGGGAAAAAATGTAGTAAAATAGTACCAGAGAATATATATTTACATGAATTTCCTTTAAACATGCAATATATCAAAATAGTTCCCTTCCTTGAATTTGTCATACAAATTGAGAACAAGAACAGGCTTTTACTCTACTACGTAAGCTACTTTTGGTAGACAGAAAAGTTAATCCAAAACACGCTTCAATATACCAGACAATTTTAATATGATAAATTGATAATGAAGTTCGAGAACCAGAGCTTAAACTGTAATGGCATACCTGTGTGCAACAAAGGCCAGTGACTAAAGGGGAAGAGCAAAATGAATGTGGACTGAGATCGTATGGAAATAAGCACTAGTGTTTTGACATAATACAAGTTACTTACGTGTTGAGGATGAATTAAGTCGTGATTGATGACATTCTGGAGAAAGCTGCGCCCTTGAAAATTTGAAATCTTCTTTCAGAAAGTTAAAAATAAATCAAATCATATCATTAATCAATGTTATCCATTTATATTGGGCAGCAAATAGCATAGCTGGCCGTTAGCAAATTTTGGTCGTAGGATGAGGAGCGAAGAGATTTGGTCCATTTGTGGTGCCTTATCACTTGGGTCATTTCCTTTCTTTTTTTATACGTTTCCTTAGTTAGCTATGGAATTATTTTGTCCTAAATGAAAAGGTCCCCATCCATTGCCTTGATTTAACTCAATATTCCAGTAAGAAAGCAAAAGGAGAGAGAAAGAAATGGGGGGTGGGGGGGAGGGTGCAGGCAGGCACGCACTTCCAAATAAACTAAACAGAGATAGATTTCAATGGTGAACTACTAGGGCTGATGATGGCATTAAAGTGGCAGAAAAATAGAGCTTCAAAGGAATCCACATCTTTAGTGGCAATTTAAAACAGCCCAATATGGAGGCATATGCAGAAATTCATATTCCTTGATCATTTGAATTCCCTCTAATATAAATTAGGGTAACTTACACTAACACTCCCTCTAGTTTCTAACAATTACAAAGACACCACCTCTAGTTTAAAAATTATAGAGACATCCCTGTCAGTGACAGAACCTCAATGGTGTTCAATGGATATCCAAAATGACAAATATACCTCTAAAGTGAAAGAAGATTATCGGTCATATAAAAGAGTATTTTTGGTATTTTAAACAAAAATTTAAATGATGTCAGGAAAAAAAAGAGTAGAGATTAACGTCAGTTTCATTGAGGGGGTCTTACTGTAAAAAGTAGGGTGTGTCTTGGTAATTTTTGAAACTAGATGAAGTGTTTCTATACTCGTCAGAAACTAGAGGGGGTATAAATGTAATTTATCCTATAAACTAATTCACCCTTCCTAAATTCTTCATATGGAAAAATGAATTCACTATGGAAGCACACTTCAAGTAGGCTATAGCTGTAGACGAAAGAATAGATCCTAAAAATGGTCCAAGAACTCTCCTAATTTTGTCACGATTAAGAACAAGATGAGAAAAACTCGGTGGAGATGGTTTGGTCATGTGCAAAATAATTGTGCCTCTTCGAATTATGGTTCAAATTGAAGGTGCTACAATGATTAGAAAAAGGAAAAGAGTAACATGGGTTTAGGTTGATTGAAAGCATGAGTGACCTACAATTTGATAGAAAATAGCGAAAAAGATTTGACTCCACCATAAGGCTTTCTTGAGTTGAGTTTTACCATAAATCGTGCCTGAAATAGAGGTTGTCCCGCCATGCCATCATGCGAAGGTTTAAATAATTGTGTAATCTACAATTCTAAGATATAGAAAATGGACTCATCAATTATTCTGTTATTTTTGAATGATAATTAATTTTATTTTAGAAATCAAAAAAATAAAAGAATATTTCAATAACAGAATATTACATACAGTAGAATGAAGTTTGAAGTGTTTTAACAAGTCTTCTAACTTTTATAGTGTAAGTAAATAGCCCCAAGGCCATTACCATTTAGACCAATTTAGTTCTTTTCTGATCAAATTAAGCATTGCATTATTAGTAATGGCAACATAGATGGAAAAAACACAAGTTCCCGGTACCATTTCCTAGACATACTTCTCTCCAGTACCAAATCCATCTTTACTTTGAGATGCAATATCAATTCCATATAGACCATTTTAGTTATTTTCTTATCAAATTGAGTACTTCATTATAGTAATGGCAACATATATGGAAAAAACACAAGTTTTCAGCACTATTTCCTTGACATACTTCTCTAGCTTTTAGTTTGAGATGCAGTACCAATTTCATCGACTAATAAGGTTCAAAATGCAACGACCAACAGCAAGGCTACTATAGTTGGAAAGAGTTAGGAGAGAAAGCATGATTTAATTCTGCTTCAATTAGAAATCTATATCTCTCAGTACATATCTGTGGAGCTTAACTACAAGTTACAAAATCATTTTTATTGCCTTCTCCACTAAATCCAACTTTGATTTATTTATGATCATATCAGCAGAAAAGAAAAACCAGTGCTAATAAGGTCCAGAAAAAAATTGGTGATAAAAAAAAGGAGGAAATGATGGAAGACAATATAAACAGGACAAAAAACGGGGGAAGGCTGATGAAAGAAACTATAAAACATGATATTTTATGACCCAAAATGCAAGATAAAAGTAAGTGTTACGGGTACACCTTGAGCCAAAAGTTGCCCACCTGTAGGACAATTTGGAAGGTATTGGGACCAAATCCAGTTCAAAATTTTAAAAATGGTCATCACCGCCTCTTCTCTCTCTAGAATCCTCTATTTCTTTCTCTCTCTAGATTTTTTTTTTCTCCCCATCTCTATATATCTCTAGAAGATCTCATTACCGTCTTCAATGGAAGCCTCCAGTAGCTTCAAGTTGGTTCAATCACCAACTCCACTAGGTCGGCAAGCAAGCTGTATAAATAGGGGCATAGCCCCATTGGTTATGTGTGTGAGGAACAAGCCTCAAAGTGAAGTGTGTGAAGTGAGGTTGAGTGTGACCAGTGAGTGCAGCAAATGTGCACGTGAGATAGCGTCTCCAATAGTGTGAGTGAAATCAGCTAGTATATGGGTGTGTGTAAAGTGTGAGAGTGAGTTGTGTGTATATCCTATTTAAGGTGTGAGTGCTAGTGAGGTCCTAATGTGTATATGAGTGTATTGTAATAGTGTGTGAGTACAAACATATTTTTGTAGTTGTGAGCATTGTTTATTAATAAAATACAATTTTATTTGAGCATCCGTTGCGTCAAACTCTACAAATAAATTTTAAAATTCACCGTTTTTTCTCTACCATCTACCTCTCTAGGAGAAAAAGAGGGTACGGAAACCTGCAACCTCTGAGATTTCCTAAATTTGTGGATACATAATGACAGAATGTCCAAGCAGGGACTCTAAGGGCCCATTTGGGAATCTTAAAAGCTGGATCAGGCTAGGTCCACTCTCTTACTATTATCTTGTTTTTAAATAGACCAACTCACAATTTTTGACAAAACTGTGTTTATGCTTTATTTTCTATACAAGGCTGGACAGATTTACAGGAAAAAGGGAATTACCAAATAGTGGTGAATTCAAAACTGGTCAGACTCATCTTTAGTTGGCCAAGTTTTCATGTTTCCTAAACAGCCCATAGCTGATAAACTGTTACCAGCAGATGGAAAAAATTATGCAGAAATTAATTTTGAAAAAAGGTTATGAGTAAGTAGTAAAATTTTCCTCTTATTATAAAAAGGTCGAAAGATATCTATTTATGCTGAAATTTTACTTTTTACAAGAATTACAAATAAGTCCAAACTATCTACAGATATTGATCATTTATCCACACAAAAAAAATCAAATTCCAAGAGATTAAAAAAAAACATGATCTTGGATGCTTCTCTCTCAATTTCATTTCACAGTTCTAATTTTCTTGATGATCTCATTTGTATAACCAGAAGAACCTGAAGCTAGCATTTCATGTTGCACTTTTGGACTAGGAGAGATTTAATTCTTTTCATTTTCAATAGAGATCACAAAAGATTATCTAGCAGAATAAATATCAACCCATTTAATTATTTGGAACCAAAATAAGAAGTCCAAAAGACCCAATCTACTGCACTGTTCCTTTTATTAGACTGCATAGGGAGCAAGAAAAATAAAAAAACCTTGCTTTTGGCCGAGAAATCGAAACCATCTTACCTCCATTAAAGACACTAAAATCATCAAGCCATGGGCAAGTTAGACCTTTGATTTCCAAGCCACTTGTCCAATAAAGAATCATAAAGCATCAAACTGTGGACAATTTAGTCATATCTTGGTTTTCTTGTTGCTATTAGTTTCCCTTTCTATTCCTCGATGAAAGAGCCTTAACCCTTTTAGGTGTTCAAAAAGACAAAAATTGGAACCGAAAGGTGAACTATAGGATTTTGAACACAGTAATAAATTTAGTGAAAATTGTAACTCACTAATACATAAATATTCCCACAGTTTGTTGTAATAAGACTAAGAAACTAGTAATCTCCTATAATTTTCCCTCCCAAGTTCAACGCACAAGCTTATTTGTTTACGGTTTAAAAGTGTTCGTCACTCAATTAATAGGAGGCATTTGCTTCAACTTTGATCTTACAGTTTAAGAAGTGACAACAATTAAACCGGTCTATAAATGCATATAATTTATCAATCAAGATGAACAAGAAATCCGCAAATCTACGTCATCCATAATAATGAACTTGAGAAGTAATTGAAATATGATATATCCATTGATGTGAAACAAACAAAATACATTTTAAATAAAGATAAATTCAAACTTGCAAAAACCAAATTGAAATGAACATAAGAAGCAAAAGGGGTCAGTACTGATGACTAAACCTGCAAGATGACTTGGGGTAAGAATCACACATTCTTATTTTTCTTCATCTTTGAAGGCGGCCAACGACCCTTCTTCCTCATTTGCCGCTTCCGAACAAGCCGCTTTCTTCGAAGCCTTATCTTCTTCGCCATTTTCATCCGCAACTTCTGCTCCAGTTTCAGCTGCAACTTGGACTCCAGAGGAAGATTCTCCACAGGCACGGCCTCTTCTGAGGGAGCCTCGCCACCATCTGAACCCAGCCCATCAATGTCAGAAGAAACCTTAACAATTACTGAACGTCTTTTGTTGATGAAAAGAGGCGTATGAACGTGAATTCCATTGAAATATTTCGTGTGCACATCAATGGGTTTCCTGTGCAACCTGGAGACTGAAAGCCAATGAAAAATTCAGATATGGGTTCGAGTCAAAATACCAGTAAAACAAGGCAGATACAAATTGAATTCTATGTATTCGAAAGAAAGCCCAAATGAGGAGGAAAACAGAAATTTGAATGGTTTGAAAAAGGGATGAAAAACAGGTTGAAAGAAAATAGAAGAAAGAGAAACAGGGGTTGTTTGAACATTTTATTTTCCTTTTCTATCAGTTTTTTCCTGAGAAACGAACAAATGGGGTGGATAAAAACGGATAAATAGAAAGGAAAAAGTGATATTCTTACTTGAAAGAGTAGTAGTAACAACCAATGTTGATGCGTACTGTGGTGATGATGGTGACGATAAGGAAGACAAGGAAGAAGAAGGAGAAGAGAGAGAAGTAAAAGGAGTGGAGAGAAGGAGAGCCATCTTGTTGATGTCTCCTCTTGGCGATTTGGATAAAGCGTATAAGCTCCTTCCCTTGTTACTCGAGACGAATTAAGATAAAAGAGAGTTTCGATAGTTTTACACGCATGTAAGTGTAAGGTTTTTAAAAGCTCAATCATTTTCCTTTTTATCTTTTGGCCATTTTACTTCAATATGGTTTAGGTTTCAATTTAATAAAGAAATGAAGCTAATATTGAAATAATTACGTAAATATAATTTTTTGATAAAATTGCCCTTTAATAACACATAATCACTATTTTGAAAAGAAATTCCCAAATTTGTTAAAAATCACCAATTTCCAATTTTTATACAATTACCAATTATGTAGATAATCACCATTTTATGAATAGATAAATCACATTTAATAAGCAATGATAACAAATACGAAGATATATATATATATATATATATATATATATATATATATATATATATATATATATATATATAAACTCATTCTTGCTCCAGTTCCTACGTGTCCAAACTTTCATTTTGTGAAATGGTGATTCAGTACAAATTGGTGATTCAATGAAAATTGGTGATAACACATATTTTTTATATGTAAAATTTGTAAATTGGTGACTCTGTGCTTTTTTGGATATTATGTGTAACTTTGGTGATTGGTGATTATATAACAGTTTGGTAATTATATGTATTTTTTGTTCTTATACACATCCTGCATGCATTTAATGTTTAATGGGACAAGTGAGGACATGATTTGACGTTTAAAAGTTTTGAAATGACCTATAGTAATTGGTGATTGGTGATTGTTAACAAAAATGGTGATAATTAGGAAATATGATGATTTGTAATTTTGTGTAAGTTTGGTGATTTTTCATATTATTGATGATGGGTGATTATTCAGATTTTTGGTGATTATTTATAAAATTGGTGATTATGTGAAAATTTTCAAATGAAATTCAATTTTTTTTTTTTATCGTCAAAATGGAAAAAATGTTCATTTTCATGTATGGAGCTTCGTTTCCGTAATTATTTAAATGTGAGCTTTATTTACGTAATTAATTGAAACTTCAACAATTTATACGTAATCTGAAATGCATAAAAATTCAGTGAAATGCATTAAAAATGTTGTGGAATGAATAAAAGATGCAGTGAAATGTTTTAAAAAAATGCAATGAAATAAAAAAAATGCAGTGAAATACGGTGTTCGGCGTAATGAAATCTAGTTCCGGCATAGTGAATCCAGCGTCCGGTGTAGTGAAATTCGGTTGGGAGCGTAATGAAATCGGGTCCAACATAGTGAAATCCGATTAGGGTTGGAGGTGGGGTTAAAGGTTTGTGAACCATCGGGAATTCGATGCAATCCACATTACCGGAATTGGGTTTTGAAAAAAGACAATAAGTCACCACCTTATTTTTAAGGAATAAGGAAACCATAAAAAATGTTTTATTTTAATCAAAACAAAACAACTCCATGTTTTTAGGAAAGGCAAGATCAACGACTAGAGATGGATTTGGGATTAGGTTATGACATGGGAAGGTTCCAAGAATACAATCTTGTAGGCACCCACTTCACCCTAATTAAAGGTCTCTTAGTTTATTTGGGCTATCTAATATTCTTATGCACATAACTCTTACTAACTTAAACAAATAATGAAAAGAAAATCAAACAAAATCCTAAAAACCTAGGACACTTAGTATCCTAGGGCAGACTTGAGCTCTATTAGCGCCTAGGTATCTTACTAGGTTTTTAGTAAGCTTCAAAGTCCACGTAGTTCGAACTAACATACGACTCATCCTATTGTAGGGAACTAAATTCATACAAATTCTTATTTAAAGGCTTATCTTTCAATAATTCAACTCAATTAAAACTCTATTCTAGAAAGACTTTGTTTTGTAAAATAACTCTTTATTTCAAAATAATTTGATTTTGAAAATAACTTTTATTTGAAGAGAATTTGATTTTGAAAACAACTCATTCAAAGAGTTCAATTTGATAAAAAACAATTCTTTTTATAAGAGTTTGGTATTGATAAAACACTTGAAAACATAATTTTATTTGCATAAAAATCCTCTAAAAAATAATTTTATTAAAAAAGAAAAAATCTCTCGGGACTAGAATTCTAATTAAATTAAAGGAATTAGCATGATTGTAATTCTTACAATAAAAGAGTCCTATCGAGGTTAGAAACCTCTCCTAACCTGAGGTTTCTAAACTACTCTTAATCGTACTTGTATCTATCGGCTAATTCAACATAAACTAAGGTTAAAAGTGAATCGAAGCATGCTTCTAAGTTAATATTAAATTATGGACAACAACATAATAATATGAAAATATGAAAATTAAATTTGCAAATGCATGGAAAAAAAAAAAAAACTACCCTAATGCTTCTAAAGGACCTAAAGTGCAATTTCTATGTTAAAATGCTCCAAAAATGTATTTAAACCATGTTTTTAAGCCATTTAACATTCTGGATAGAATGATAAATGTACTTAAATGCATGTTTTAAATATTATAATTATGCTAAAAATTCTAAAAATTAACCAAAACAATCCTATATGTTAATATGCAAACTATGTCATAAAATATGCAAAAAAATGACCTTAAGAGTCTCAAAATTAAGCTACTATGCAAGCTATGAATATGCATATATTTAAAACAGTAAAATGACATGAAATAAAAATCACAAGGAAAGAGACTCACCTCATGCAAAGCTCCCTCATCCACAAGTTTATATCAAACCATCAATTCTCATGAAAGTAAACACAAAAGAAGAGACTCACCTCATGCAAAGCTTCCTCGTCCATGATTGTATATCAAACCATGCATTTAATCATCTCATGCTAACTTTAATATTCTATACATAAGCATATATCAAAAACCTAATTTCTAACCATGCTTCTAAACTCTAAACAAAGTAACTACTAACATGCATACTAAAAACAGAAAATAAAACCTATTTTTATCATGTTAAAATAAACCCTAGTCATGCATACTATTCAAAACATTAAATAAGAATTCCTATCATGCTTTCCGACATGCTAACATGCACTCACATGAAATCACATGCTTACTAACTTGAAATAACACTAACTTGCATACTAATTGCATAAAATAATAAATCCTATCATGCACTACCATGCAAACCCTAATATGTTTACGACATGCAAACCCTAACATGCATTCTCTCATGTTAACCCTAACATGTTACTAACATGCAATTAACTAATCCTAGCATATGTTCATGCATATCCTAATTCTAAAAGAAAGGAGAAGAAGAAGAAGACGATGATGACGACTAGAACGCATAAATTAAAACCCTAGCATTCTTTTAATAATGGTCATAAAATAAGAGAGGAAGAAGAAAACTTACCTTTTTTGCTACTGGAATTCTTCATTTAGCCTCCTCAAGCAAGCCTCCAAAAGTTCTCAAAATTTTTTTAAAAATCCTAAAACCCTAAGCTAATGGTCCTATTTATATATTTTTGGCTCAAGCATGGATGGTGGAGATTTAATCTAATCATGTTAGTCTTATGGCTTCGACCCATATTTGTTAAATGATTTTGATGATAACAAACATTGTGTTATGTTTATGCATGTGAATACATTCTTACCTTATTGAACATTATGATATATGTCAAACCTTTTAATGAACTTTTGGCTAATTCTATTAAATGGATTTATTGGCTAACTATGTTGAACATTTAATTATCCTATGTTTCTTGTATGTCCTTCATACTATGATCATGCTTATAAGAAACAGGATTTGAGCCATTTAATGAAGAATATTCAACATTGCTTGAAGCAACCATGAAGCTCATGCACTCCAAGTGTGCCCTATGTGAATATGGATAGTCATATATTCACTAAGGACCATGAAGAGAACCTTTCAAAGATGAAGTCTTGCTCAAGCCTACCTCAAGCCAATTATGAAGCCTAGCACAGCCAAACCCAAGACTTGAAGAACCTTTGTGAAGACTTTAAGTTCTCTCTTGTGTGAGTGTTTAGGACTTTTATGTACATCTCTTAATTATGATTGAATTACTTTGGCTCATTTTAGAATGACTTAAAGACCATAGGTTTTTACTTTGGAAAATCTTATTTTGGTCAAAAGTTAATGGGCTATATGGACTCAAAAGTCAAAATGTTTTTACACCTATTATTTTGGCCTAAGCATGTTTTAGAAAAACATTTTGAACTAACCAAGATTTAGTTGGAACAAGTGGTTTTGATAAGCAAAAGTTAGAAATCTTTTAAAATACTGTTTTTGAGGTTTGTCTCTCAAAACAGTCGACTGTTTGTTCAAGACAGTCGACTGTCTGAGTGAAATAGTCGACTGTTTGGTCGACTGCTTGGGGCAAAAAGCTTGTTTCGCAAAAATAAATCCCTAGTCGACTAACAACCCTTTCTTAGTCGACTAACCGAGCCCTGAACCAAATAACGGCTAGTTTCTATCAAACCCTAATGGCTCTATTTTGCTTTCAAACGATCATTTCTTTTAAGGGGTCTATATATACTCATTTTCTGAGTCTTAAAGAAGCTAATGTTCATACACAAACATATACCAATCTAGTTTACATCATTCTTGTGTGATATTAGTCAAAGAATCATCATTTTTTCTTGGGCCCAATATTAGTTCTTAATCTTTGAGAGATATTATGAGGGCTTCATTATTGTACACCATCTACTCTTTGAGGAGTTTTTCTATTGTACACATTCTCAATCTTTATTTGTAATCTTGTGAGAGTTAAGGGTTTTGTAAAACTCTTGTGGGTGAGAATCTACCACCTTTGAAAGTAGATTGTGGGTGAGTGTCTTCCACCTTTGAAAGAAGGCTATAGTAAAGGTTTCTCCATCTTGAAGGAGTAATCCATAGTGGATTGTGGAATCCTCAAGACGGAGCTCTTGAGGCGTGGATGTAGACGGAGATCGAACCACGTTAAAATCATTTTGTTTGAATCTCTCTAACTATATCTCTTGCATTTAAATTTATATACTTGTAAATTAATTTATTGTGTTGTGATTCATCATCTTGTTCACTTTCTCTTTCAATTAAATTTATTAACTTATTTTATTTTGCTAAATTTAATTGAACCAATTTTTAATTTGGTAATTCTTTTATAAAGTTTGCAAAACCTCTATTCACTCCTACTCTAGAGATATATACTTGGGCCAACAATTGGTATCAGAGCAAGTGCTCTTCATTTGATTATTTTTTTTGAGCTAAAGATATTTGCAAACATGTTTAATTGTCATTTAAAAAGAATGGATTTTGAAAAGAATTATTGTCTTGGTGTACATGTTCATCATGAATTTAATAAATCTACCTCTCCTAGATGTGTAAATGATTTTGATGATGATTTTGTTAATAAACCATCTTATGAGAATCTTCTAAGGTTATGTGAATTTGCTTTGAAGAAAAATGATGCTTTGAATAAAATTCACAAAGTTTTGAAAAATGATTTGTCATCTATTTCAAAAGAAAAGAGGCTCTTCAAAATCTAAATTTAACTTTGGTTAAAGAAATTAAGGATTTAAGAAACATTCATTCTACCTCAACTTCATCAAATGATGTTGAAGACTTGAAAAATGAAAATACAATTTTGAAAAGCAAAATTGAGTCTTGAACAAAATTTGAAATTTTGTGAAAATGAAAAGATTTATTTGACAAAAGAAATAGACATTTTAAAAAAAGGGAAATGTATTTCAAAAATTGTTCATGTTTCAAAAACTAAAGAGCTACCTTTTGTTATCAAGGTTAGACCCAATTATATTCCTACTTGTCACAATTGTGGTGGTAAAGGACACATTCGTCCCAAATGCCCAAGACCTAAGGCCAAGACTTTTGTAGATAAAAGTCGAAGATATGGCTTGAAGAACAAACCTAGGAAAATTGTGCATAAACCCATTCACACACATCGTTCTCCTAGATTTATTCCCACTAGCCATCATTGTGGCAAAAATGGTCATATTAGACCAAATTGCTATCACCTCTTAAGAGACTATATAAGAACCCTATATGATTATGAACCTTATGATAGTCATTGGTATAGGAAAAGGTCTTTGTCTCCTAATGTTCTCATGGAGCAACCAAAGGTGAAAACTATTTGGGTTAGGAAGGATGATCCTATCTCACATAGTGTTTGATTCCTTTAGTCCGAAATGACTATAAACTATCATGTGTCCGAAAATGACATTAAACTACTTTGTAATGAATTATGTTTGTTGATATCTCCTATTTATCATTGTATACTCTCTCTTTTCAATATTTTGAGCATATATGTGATTTTGATGATTATTCTAATAAAATTGACACTTTAGAAGAGAAATATTTGTGTGCATAGATTAAGAAGGAACTTGTTTTTGTGTGGCAAATAAATGATGAAGTCATGCACCCAATCATTGATGATGGAGGACATTTAATATTTCAATCATGAAGTGATGAAGATCACTAGTCAGGAAAATCCACCATCAATTCTTCAAAGATGAAAGAAATAAATATCAACATTTGGTATCATCGTTAGTTGGTAATTTGTATGAATTTCATTTTAAATTCTTGTTCATAATTTCTTCTATGTCATGTACTTATGTTGATAAATCATATGCTTGAAACTTGCTAATTTTGATTGCAAGATGAAGAGAATAGCTATGTAATGATTTAGAAGCTTTAACATTGTTTATTATTGGCTTATTGCTAAAAATGTTATTTTGGTGATCATTATTGTCATACATTTATCTTAGCATGATGATTGAAAGCAAATGTCACAAATATATTGTTTGTCTTTCAATATGATGTATTCATAATCTCTTGCTATGTATGAATTATTGATTTTTAAAGTTAAATCTTTTTGAAAATATTTTGTTGCAAAATAGGGAGATTTATTTTCAAATTAAGCATTATCTTTTAGGAGCAATGATTTTTTTTTTAAACTCTTGATTATTCTAAAATGATTATCTTTGTTTATTGCTAAAGATAATATTTTGATTGAATATTATTTGAAACAATTGGTATATTCTTGTTTAAACTATTTTCTAGTTGGATGTCTTGTTGCTTAAAACTTGACTCTTCTTAATTGGTTTAATCAATGTGTATTAAACTTGATGTTTAAAAAAAAAACAAAAACCTCCTTAAGCTTGGATATTTTGAATTATAAAATTGGTATCTTGTTAATTTGATTTTAGTACATTGATGTTCTTTCATTGAATATGTGTGCTTATCTTTGAACTATCAATGTTACTATCCTTGTTTATTGTATATGTTAATCAACAATTGGTATTAATTGGTATCTTTATCAATTGGTATCTTTTTTGTTGTTCTAAATTGGTATTTTTTTGTGTGAAAAGAAGAAAAATCTTTTTTCAAAACCATGTATTCTTTTTAGGGGAGATAAAGACTTATTTCTTGAATTTTTGTTCTCTTATTTGTTGCCTCTAATTGGTAACTTTTTGTTAATGTCAAAGGAGGAGAAATATGCATAATCTTTTATATAATATTTGATATTATTTGTTATGCATAGTATTGGTAAAATATGCATGATAAAATGAATATGAATCTTATATGAATTTGTTACCTATAATATGCTCATGGTTAAATATTATCGGTATCCTTTATCTATGCATATTGTTAGGGGGAGCTACAAATCCTTGTTGACATATTCACTCTCATATGCAATATTTTACTCAATGAGTGTCATCAACAAAATGGGGGAGATTATTGCCATATGGCTTCAACCCTTGTTGGTTGATTTTGATGATAACAATCATTGTTGTGTAATTCTATATGATTTGCATCTTATGTAAATTTGCAAGCATGAATTGTGGTAAAATTTATGATGATCTTTATATCTTTGTATGATGAACTCATTATTGCATCATTGATTTGTTTTACCTAAAATGTGCTATATGATTCTTTAGTAATGTTTTGCATATATGCATATTGTTAGGGGGAGCCACAAATCTTTGTTTGATTTATTTGTTCTATATGCAAATTGTGCTCAATGTTTGTCATCAACAAAAAGGGCGAGATTGTTAGCCTTATGGCTTCCACCCATATTTGTTAAATGATTTTGATGATAACAAACATTGTGTTATGTTTATGCATATGAATACATTCTTACCTTATTGAACATTATGATATATGTCAAACCTTTTAATGAACTTTTGGCTAATTCTATTAAATGGATTTATTGGCTAACTATGTTGAACATTTAATTATCCTATGTTTCTTGTGTATTGCTTGTCAAATTGCGGGTGTGCTCAATATATTCCCAAGCGTAGGAATTCAAACATCGCCAAGCATAATAAATATTGAGGGAGTCCTCAGGTCATCTCCACAGGGAGTGGAACTGGTCTAAATGATCCTTAGGTGTTGCTAACCAATGAATGTAAAAGAAAGTGTAAAATCATGGGGGTTGTGATTGTTGATGAGTGAGTTGTAGAGAATTAACTAAATTAAGGCAATAAAAGTAAATGGTAGGATCCGCTCATCCACAACAAAGCAACAAGCTTCTCTCATTAGAAATTCTCATCTTGGATCCGTTGAAGAATGGTCTTTGATGGAGGATTTAACTTTAAAAGCATTCAAAACAAAGAAAGATAGAAGAATGATAGTAAATGCTCACTTAGACCATTTATCAAACACTTAGAGTGCATATAAGGTTCAAGCACTACATGTGCCAAGCATAGCTTGTCTACAAGTAGTCAAGAAGATGCCAAACTAGATGTCAAGAAGAGATAGTGAGTATTTCCTATCATACAACTTCTATTTAAGCACAAATGAATGAGAGAGTGTTGTTCCCTTGGTTGGTGATGGGTTTCCACAGTTCGAATCCCACCTTGGAGGCTTAGAACTCCATTACAACTAATAAACAAGAAGTAAATGCAAGAACAATGAAAATAAATGCTAAACTATTGATTACCAACTAAGAAATGTAGCCTTACAACACAAATACAAAAGTAAAACAAACTAAATTAAGCTTACAAGCAAGAAATGTAACATAAACTAGCAAGAAACTACACTACTCCTAAACTAAGAGAGAAAAACTAAGCTAAAACTAAAAGAACCCTAGAAAACTAAGAGAGCCCCCTAAAACTAAGTGGGAAAGCCCCCATTCCAGCAGCAAAATGAGTTTAAATACCCCCTCTCTTAGGGTTACAAGAATGGGAGATGAAAAGACCAAAGTAACCTTGCTTAAAAACTCAAAATACACAAAACTGCTGCAAAATCGGGGCTCAGTATCGGTACTCAAATTTCAGTACCGGTACTCAAACCTTGCTGCCCTCAAAATTAGCATCGAGTACCAGTACTCAAATTTCAGTACCAGTACTCGAATGCAGAAATTGCCTAAAACGTTGTCCCGACTTCAAATGCTCATATCTTCTTCGTCCGGAGTCGGATTTGGACGTTCTTTATATGCACGCGAAGCTTGAGAAGTCTACTTTCCAACCATGGTGGTCTCATTGTATGATTCAATATTTGAAGACTTCCAAGGTCCCACTTTGCATGCAAAAAAGCATCCATTTAAGCGCATTCAACCTGCAAGGGCTCAAAAACAACAAAAGAGTCAAACGCACCTATTTACAAGATAAATGGCTCAAGTATGTACAAAATGATGGGAATAATGTAATAAAAGTATGCAATATTATGGTACAATCATATATCCTTCATATTATATTCATGCTTATAAGAAACAAGATTTGAACCATTCAATGAAGAATATTCAACATTGTTTGAAGCAACCATGAAGCTCATGCACTCCAAGTGTGCCCTATGTGAATATGGATAGTCATATTCACTAAGGACCATGAAGAGAACCTTTCAACGATGGAGTCTTGCTCAAGCATATCTCAAGCCAATCAAGCCAATCATGAAGCCTAGCACAAGCCAAGCCCAAGACTTGAAGAACCTTTGTGAAGACTTTAAGTTCTCTCTTGTGTGAGTGTTTAGGACTTTTATGTACATCTCTCAATTAGGATTGAATAAATTTGGCTCATTTTAGAATGACTTAAAGACCATAGGTTTTAACTTTGGAAAATCTCATTTTGGTCAAAAATTAATGGATTATATGAACTCAAAAGTCAAAATGTTTTTACACCTATTATTTTGGCCTAAGCATGTTTTAGAAAAACATTTTGAACTAGCCAAGATTTAGTGGGAACAAGTGGTTTTGATAACCAAAAGTTAGAAATCTTTTAAAATACTGTTTTTGAGGTTTGTCTCTCAAAACAGTCGATTGTTTGTTCAAGACAGTCGACTGTCTGAGTAAAACAGTCGACTGTTTGGTTGACTGCTTGGGGCAAAAGGCTTGTTTCGCAAAAATAAATCCCTAGTCGACTAACAACCCTTTCCTTGTCGACTAATCGATCCCTGAACCAAATAATGGCTAGTTTCTATCAAACCCTAACGGCTATATTTTGCTTACAAACGACCATTTCTTTTAAGGGGTCTATATATACTCATTTTCTGAGTCTTAAAGAAGCTAATGATCATACACAAACATATATCAATCCAGTTTCATCATTATTGTGTGATATTAGTCAAAGAATCATCATTCTCTCTTGAGCCCAATATTAGTTCTTACTCTTTGAGAGATATTAGTGAGAGCTTCATTATTGTACATCATCTACTCTTTGAGGAGTTTCTTTATTGTACACATTCTCAATCTTCATTTATAATCTTGTGAAAGTTAAGGGTTTTGTAAAACTCTTGT
The DNA here is from genome assembly GCA_017140935.1 of Hamamelis virginiana. Lineage (NCBI taxonomy): Eukaryota > Viridiplantae > Streptophyta > Magnoliopsida > Saxifragales > Hamamelidaceae > Hamamelis > Hamamelis virginiana. Next base: position 105,600 of record JAESVK010000702.1, on the reverse strand, counting down.
GGTGAGAATCTACTACCTTTGAAAATAGATTGTGGGTGAGTGTCTTCCACCTTTGAAAGAAGGCTATTGTAAAGGTTTCTCCACCTTGAAGGAGTGATCCATAGTGGATTGTGGAATCCTCAAGACGAAGCTCTTGAGGCGTGGATGTAGACGGAGATCGAACCACGTTAAAATCATTGTGTTTGAATCTCTCTAACTCTATCTCTTGCATTTAAATTTATTTACTTGTAAATTAATTTATTGTGTTGCGATTCATCCTCTTGTTCACTTTCTCTTCATCCCAAGGATGAACTCTAAAGATGAATCGAATCAACTTTAATATAAAAGACAATAAATTAAAGCTTACTTGTATATTTTTTGTGATGCAATTCTCAAATCTTCAAGCTTTAAAGTGTAGGGATGCCTCCAATGAAGTCCACACGAATGTAAGATCACTTGAACCTTTGTAACTATGCAACTCTTTGCATGAGAGACAAACTAAAGAGGGAGAGAGATGCACACGGCTAGGAGAGAGAGAGAGCACGACTTCCTTAGGGTTTCTCCTCTAGGGTTGTGTATTCTCTTTAAGAGATGAGTGGTTGCTTGTGCTAGCTTGACCACTCATCCATGTGTTTAAATAGAAGACCGCTAGGGTTTCTAATTAACTCTCTTTATTTATAACTTAGTTCTTCTAATTATTAACTTTTAATAATAAGGACCCCACTAGTTATAAAATAGAAAGTTCCCCTCTTTTAAATTCAAAAGACTCACTTACATCCTTGTGTGTGTGACCTATTGGGTTCATCCCAACCTAGTAGTGGCAGGGGACATCTCGATGTCTCCCAAAATAGAAACTTTCTATTTTTAGGTTCGATTGGAACTATTCCAATCTTGCCCTCAATGATAACACTTATCATTAGACCTTCACTAGTCATGAGTGACGTCTAACAACATATCATGACGTACCCTAGGTATGGGTGAATATATTTGTATAAATGAACCCTTCGTGTAATAGATAATTCTTCACCAAACAATGTCATGATTAAATTAATCGGGTATGGTTTCATGTCAAACCCTAATTTAATAGTATGTTATAAATTCACCAAAAACACAATCTCAATTAGTTATACCCTTGAAACATTTTTCTTGGTAACCTACTGCTTTGGCCAAAGACTTCATTGAGATAGTTATTTGCGAATTAACTATGACATTCGCCCTTTCTTATTAAGGGTGGTGATCCTCTATTACACACTCACCTATCTCCATACATAACTCACTAGAGCCAATGAGCACCAATTACATCCTTATGATTAAGGGTGTACGAGATACTATCAAACTCTAGCAATTCATGCATAAGATAACAAGTGGTGTCTCAAGTCTAAGGATTACAAGTGTGACTATATACATGAGCAGCTTTTGACATATAAATAGGATTCCATAAGCTGTACTCATATTAGTCACGTTCGGTGTATTTGTTTTTTTAACAAGCACCCACAGGTTTATTATAGTGTCTCTACACAAATGGCTCGAGACTCACCATCCTCCCATGGAGCTAGTAAAACTTGTGCTAATCTTAACGGTTTATAATCGCCCAAATATATAAACCTATGATTAGGAACTAGTCTAAGATAGATGTACTTGAAAGTTATAAGTCTCTCTATCTCAACACTTGAGATATAACTCTCTATCATATTATCCAAGGACTTTATCATGAACAGTAATTAAACACAAGTTTACATG
>JAESVK010000702.1:77008-98881 GCA_017140935.1 Hamamelis virginiana | reverse complement strand
ATCATGAACAGTAATTAAACACAAGTTTACATGATAAAAATAGCCATGTCATTAATGAACAAAGTTTTATACATGATTATATAATGAAATATAAAACCCTAAATACAACCTAACAATTGGTTTTAGGGCACATATCTAACACTCTATAGGATGGTAAGTGGACTTAGCACCTAAGTTTTCATGGACTTTAGGTGATTTTAGAATGACTTTAACCTAGGTTTCTATATGAATTTAGGTGTTTTAACATATTCAAAGTTCATAGGAATAGTCCACAAGTCCACAACGTACCAACAGTGCATCACACCGTAAATGATGGCAACCACCGGAATTGCGCTGGCTAAATCCAACCACCTTAAAGATCCACTAAGGCTAACACAATGGCGAGATTTGGTCCCTTGAATCCCTCTAAAAAAAATTGGGTGTGGTGCTTGAACTAAAAATGCGATGCTAGAATCCCACGAGTAGGAATTCAAAAGTTGTCAAGCAATAATATTGAGGGAGTCCCCAAGTCATATCCACAGGGAGTGGTCTAGGTCCAAATGATCTTTGTGAGTTGCTAACCAATGAATGCAAAAGAAGAGTAAAATCATGGGGGTTTTTGAATGTTGTTGAGTGTGTGTGATTCAAATCACAAGAGTTAAATTCAAGGAAAATAAAGTGATAGAGTTTTAGGGTTTCCACTCATCCACAACTAAGGACTATAGACTTCTCACCAAAATTACTCATCTAGGATCCATTGAAGAATGGTCTTTGATGGAGGATTTAACTTTAAAGCATTTGGAAAGGAATTCTCATCTCGGATCCATTGAAGAATGGTCTTTGATGGAAGGTTTAACTTTATAAGCATTCACAATAAGAAAACAATAGGAGAATGGTAGAAAATGCTCTCTTTGACAATTTATCAAACATGTGGCGTGCATATAGGCTCAAGCACAATGTGTACCAAGTGGAACTTGTTAACACAATGTCAAAAAGATGCCACAACCAATGTGTGCCAAAAATGGAGAGTGTTTGCTGCCATTCAACTAGGATTTATGCTTAAATGGGTGAAAAAGTCTTATTACCTTGGTTGGTGATGAGCTTTCACCTTCAAACCCTACCTTGGAGGTTTAGTTCTCCATTAATACTAAGAAAGCAACAATAAATGCAGGAGAAATCATGATAAATGCAATAGACAATAACTGGAAACTGCTATATTACTTAAACAAAAGGAATACAAACATTTAAAGCATTAAAAGTATGAGAAACTAAATAACCAAGTCTTGCAAACGTAAAATACAATGAAAACCAAATGTAAATCAGCTAAACTAAGTAAACTAGAACATGAACTAATAGAAACTATGGAGAATAACTCAAACTAAGCTAGTAAACCCTAAAAACTAAGAGAGAAACTAAGCGAAACTAAAACTAAGTGAAGAAACTAGGTAAGGACCCCTTCTATAGCTGCAAAACGTAGCATTTATACCCCCTTTAGGGTTACAATCAAATGAGGGTGAAAGTACTATCATACCCTTACAAATGAAGCAATTTACAACCAAACAATTGAAAATTCGACTTTCTATACTTGTACTCAAATTCCAGTACCAGTACAAAAACATTCTGACTTCAATATTTACCTCTGATACCGGTACTCAATAACCCAGTATCTTTAGTTTGTCTCTCATGCAAAGAGTTGCATAGTTACAAAGGTTCAAGAGATCTTACATTCGTGTGGACTTCATTGGAGGCATCCATACTAAACCCATCATTTTAAAAAATATCATATACACAAAAATTCTAGTGTGGCTATTCTAGGTCATTAAAAATCATGGAAACTCTTCCTAGACTTTGTTAAGACCTAATATTAATGAAGTCGATAGGTGGCAAGCTTCAAAAATCCCAGAAAATATATTTCTTAGATTTTACAAAAGCTATGTGGTTGCTGTCCAGAAAAACAGCAACCCAGAAATAATCTTAAAACCATTTTAAAATTAATTCCTTCAATGTAAAAACATGCCAAAACGTTTTTAACACATTTATACATTATTAGGCAACATCCCTAAATGTTTTTAACAAATTAAAAACATTGATTCATCAGATGAATCATTCAATCTCTCAAAAACACCAAAAGTGTTTTATAAAAACAAATTTTATCAAACCTACTTTGTTCTTCATTTTTAATTTTCACAAACAATAAAATTATTTTGAAAACTTCTGTGGACCAGCCTCGTGGCGGGGCTTCGGTGGTGTCCACATCATCACCGGGCGATGTGATTAGGGGGGTTTAGAAAACAAACAAAGGAGTCGCCACCTTATTTTTAAGGAATAAGGAAACCATGCAAAATATTTTATTTTTTTTAAATTAAAACAAAACAAACTCCATTTTCAATGAAAAGACTGTCTACAAGCCAGAGTTGGATCCGGGGGCTAGGTTACGACGTGGGAAGGTTCCAAGCTTTCACTTGTAGGCACCCACCTCGCCCTAATTAAAGGACTTCTAATTTATTTGGCCTATTTAAATCCTTAATGCAAACAATCCTAAATAATCTAATCGACCAAAAAAAATATTGATATAAATGCATTATCTATATTTAGTAATATTAATAATAAAAAAAAATATATACAAACAAACCCCTAAAACCTAGGACACCCTACGGGCATCCAAGGGCGGACTTGAGCCCTATTAGCACCTACGTAACTTACTAGTATCACCTAGCAAGTATCAAAGTCCACGTAGTTCGACTACCCTAGGACTCTCCTATTGTAATCGATCACATCATCGAAGGTATTTCAACCTAATTCAAGACTCTAACTTCGAGAGTTTTTATTCTTTCAAAATCATTTATTTGAAATCATTTCAAATTAAAAGACATTCATAAAATCCAAATTTTCCAAATAATTCTTATCTTTAGAATTCAATTCCTATTGAAAATCTTTTTCAAAGATTTTCAAGAAAACAAATCATATGGAAGGAATTTCATTCCAAAGTAAAAATCTTTAAAACATTTCAAATCTTTTGAAAATCAATTAATAATCAAATCTTTCATAAAAAATCATATTCATTATATCAAAATCATTTTTAGAAAATTTCTCGAAGATAGACAATCAAATCGATTAAAATACTCAAATCTGAGTATGACTTTTACAACAAAGGAAATTCCTAGGGAAGGTCAAGTGACCTTCCTAGCCTAGGGTCTCTAACTAGCCCTAAAGTTAATCTAAAAACCTAAAAATACTAATGCAATGCATGCTGAAATTTAAACAAATAAGCATGTAATCAATTCTAAGAATGCATGAAAATGCTCCTAAATGCACACTAATTAATCTATGTGAACCTAAGCATTTTTCTAAGTTGGATTTGGCCTTAAAATGATTTTTAGAATAAATTTAAGGACATAACCAAATCTGGACAGATTTGAATATGTACCTTAAATTACTCTAAAAACCATGAAAACAAAGAATAAAAAATGTGAAAATGTCCTAGCATGCTTTCTACATGAATATTTTAAATTACTATGCAAAAACATGTCAAAAATTACACCAAAATATGCTTAAACGATTGATTTAAACACAAGGGAAGGATCTCACCTTTGCACGCTCCCTCGTACACATTTTATACATCCAAACCATCAAATCAATATCACAAGGGAAGGATCTTACCTTTGCACGCTCCCTCGTCCACATTTTTATATTCAAACAATCAAATCCATGGTGAGTGTTTAAATAATCGTAAAAAGCATAAATAAAATGACTCAAGACTCTTCGCATGTCAAAATACACATTAACATACTCATATTACCATTAAAATCACCAATCAATTATCATGAGATTCAAATAACAACATGAATATATTAACCTTTACTCTAAACATGCTTACACACATAAAATAACAACCAAGCTAACCCTACTCATGCATGCATATACAAAATCACGACAAAACTAACTAATCCTAAACATGCATACTAACAATAATCACAACAATGCTAACCTAATCATATACATCAACCCTAATATGCATATTCACATAAAATAGTAACTAAACTAAACAACCCTAAACATGCATCCTAATCACATAAAATCACATAAAATAATATAGCTAACCCTAACATGTATACTCACATAAAATAATGATAAAAACTACCCTAATCATGCTTACTCACATAGAATGAAAATAAAACTAATTTTAATCATGCATCTATACATAAAATATCAATAAAACTAGTCCTAACCATGCATCTACATATAAAATCATGACAAAGCTAACCCTAGCATGCATACTTACATAAAACCCTAACTAAGTTAACCCTAATCACATTTAATCACATAAAATAATAATATAGCTAACCCTAACATGCATATGACATGAAATAACGAATAAAACTAACCCTATCATGTTAAACATACTCACAGTAGAAAGAAAAAGAAGAGAGAATTCATATCATATGAAAATCAAGAGGACTTACAACATAGCCTCATAAACTTATGTAAAAAAACCATGAAAAATGAGGGTCAAGGTTAAGGATTTACCCTTCGATCTCCTTCTTGGCTAGCCTCCTCCAAGCTCCTAGCCTTGAGTTCTTACCCCTTCAATGGTGTAAGAATGAAGAGCCTCCAAAAATCTGTAGCCTCCTCTCTCAAAAACCCTAAAATTCTCCTCATTTTCCTCTCTAACTCCATAGTGTAGTATATATAGAGCTAGGATTCAAATCCTTGAATGGTTGGGATTTAATTCTCTAAAAATAATCCTAGGGTTTAGAATAGATCATGCTAGGGTTTGCCAGCTGAAAACCCTTCGAATTTATTCCAAAAGAACAAACCAAATCGGCCAAACAAAGCGGGAAAGTTTCAAACATGCTAAAAATGCAAAATAGGCTCGAGCAAGCTGGTGACCGTCCAAGGGTTGGACGGTTGGCGGTCCTGGCTGGACGGTTGGCCGTCCCAGCTAGGACGGTCACTAAGCTGACCTCCCAAATTTGCTTCCCCAAATTTAGGGTTTTCGAATTTGGCCATATTTTGGCCAAATTTGATCCAAATCCGATGGTTCAGGGCTCAAAACGACCGTGTTTTGATCCTCCACATTTTTAGAATGTTTTTGGGTTAAAATCAATTGACCATGGTCAAGGGTTTTAGCAAAAAGCTAGCCAATTGACTCGGTTGTGCCAAAATTGGTCAAATGACCATTCCTTGTTTTATAAAATTAATCAATTAGGCTTGCACCACTTCTAAAAACATGGTTTCAACAAGAAATTGGTACTTAAAAACATGTTTTGAAAATCTTTTGTTTTGGTGAAAACGACCAATTCACGGTCAATTTGATCGAAACCCTAATTCAGCTCATCCTTACCCGTGGGATCGATTTTGGGAGAATCTATCCCCACCATTCAAAGGTTCAATTGGCACTCCAAATACACTCCCCATATCCATATAAATCTCATGAAACAATCCATTTCGAATTCGGAGGTCATTCGGAAATTATACGAGAAAAAGGACGAAAATGCCCTTCAAGTCGCAAAAACCCTAATTACATATCGAGCTCTCATCAGAATGCTATGAAAATTTATAGGGATGTTTTAAAACACCTCAAAAGTCAAATGCAATACAAATGGGTTGATTCCAATCCAAATGTACACATGAAATAATGAATTGTCCTTTTCCTCAGAAAAGTGCAATTTGGGCAATTTGGTCTTTACAAGGCCAATCCCTCACCCAATGATCAGCTATTCTAGTTGATCATTTATATGAACACATAGTAGAAATAATTGGTAAAAATGGGGTGTCCACAACTTCATAAACCATTTATTAAACATATGAAGAACATTAGGTTCACAAAATTAGAAACAAAAACAAGGCCATTAGGGTTCCAAACCCATGTGGCCGTGAGCTAGTGAGAGTGAGAGATAGAATTAAGGTTTAGGGTTAGGGTTAGGGTTTAACCTTACCTAATCCTAGTTTAGGGTTTCCATAAACTCTAAAGTTTAGTTGCCTAAAACATTCCTAGATATCAAGTATTCAAAATAAGAAAGAATCAATTACAAATAAAATACTTTCCTAAACTTGAAAAACTCAAAATAGGAAACTTAGGGATTTTCTTATTTGACAATTAGTGTTACTAATTTCACAACAAGAAGTTCCCTAATATAATTTAGGGTTACCTAAATCAATATGCAGCCACCATCATCAACCTAATTAGGGTTTTTGAAGAACCCTAAATAGCCATTGTTAAACCTTTTAACAAGCTTCATTAATATATCAATTTAAACAATTTTAAATCAAATAATTGCAATCATCAAGAATCAATTAAAACAACTTTTAAAATAAATCAAGAACATGCAAGTATCATTAGGGTTTCTAAAACCCATGTAGCCATGACCCTAGAGGATGACAAACCCTCATGGCCAAATCACACAGGGGGCAAAAACCCCATGGCCGTGAACCCCTTTAAGCCATTAAAACTAGTTTTCACAAAAATAAGCTATGTTCATATTTTTCCGAAAAAACAAGAACATCATCCATTAACTCCTAGGGTTTCCAAAACTCAAGATTCAATAATAGATGATGATTGTAGGGTTTCCAAAACCCAAATCATCAAACACATCATTCAAGAATCAAAAACCATATCAAAACCCTAAGTTGCAAAATGAAAAAAGAGAAGAGAGAGATGGGTGAGAGCCGTGACTAGAGAAATAGGAGAGAGAGGGGAGCCGTACCTTGGATATGGGATTTGATCATGTCTCAAGCACATGAACATGATGGAGAACAAACCCTAGTAGCCTAAATATACAAGGAATTATCCCCAAGCCATCCGAAATCCATAGTGGGTTTTTATCAAACCCTAAGCAACCAAACACACATAGGATAACATCCCATGATGGCCGAAACTTATAGAGGCAGCCCCATAATGCCGTGCTCATCTAGGGTTTCACATAAACCCTAGTTGCCATTTATCACATAAACTCAAAACAAGAAACAAAACAATAATACAAGGAGGCAAGCCTCCATGGCCGAAATTCTCTTAGGTTTCCAAAACCATATTAAACTTGATTTTAATTAATTTTGCCATTGTTTGCCATCATCAAACACATGACCATGCTTGATTAGGCTCTGATACCACTAAAAGGTTGTGACAAAAATGGATTCGCAGCGGAAGTAGAAAACAAAAATTTTCTTTTATAAACAATCCATATTCACATCCATTCAAGAATCGATTCAAGCATAGAGTCATATATTTAATTATACAAGAACATATATTTAAAACAATAAACATACTTACTTGTAAAACCTTGCGTAGTAGCTTTCCTTCAAGTTTCAAAGCGATGAAACCTCCAAAGGTATCCACACGAGTGCAAGACTTCTCTAACCTCCTAGTCCTCCACAACACTTTGTGAGAGAAGCTAGCTTAGAGAGGGAGAGAGGAGAGGGACGGCTAGAGAGAGAGAGAGAGCCCTAATGGAAGTGATGCATGGAATTTAGGGTTCCCTCTCTTCTTATTTATAAACTTTCTCCTCTTTATGGAGTGTTTGGTTACTAGTGCTAGCATGACCAAACATCCTTGTATAGAGCAACCCTATTCTTGGTTATGTTTGACTTTTAATTAATTAACCATTAATAATTAAAATCAAACATATTTCAAAGATAGAATTCCCCTCCCACAAGTTCAAGAAACTCACTTACACCCTATTGTGTGTGTTTGGGTTCACCCTAACCTAGCAGTGGACAGGGACATCTCTATGTCTCCTAAAAATAGAAACTTTCTATTTTAAGGTTCAATTGGAACGATTCCAATTTTGCCCTTATTGATAACACTTTATCAATAGGCTTTCACTGGTCATGAGTGACATCTAGCAACATATCATGACGTACCCTAGGTTTAAGTGAATAGCAGAACTATGTGAACCCTTCATGTTACTTAATCCTTCATCCCCTAATGTCACAGTTAAGATAATAGGTGATTGAACCTCAATCATACCTTCAACTATGGTATTACTGTGTTCTCTTAGATAAATAATTATATAATAAGAGTCGTTTTACATAAAGATCTGTACAATTGGGTTAATTTCTCTGTTTTAAGAAATCTGTGCAGATTGTACGTTTTGACAGCATCGCCTTTAAGCCGTGATGATCAAATGAGCATTAAAAGAGCATTCAGAAAAGAGCAGCTAGAGTCATTGAAGTGCGAAGAAGTCGGCAAAAGAACTCTGCATGAAAAGTCAAAATTCCATATAGCTATCGATAGCCAGGAGTTCGCTATCGATAGTGCCTCTATCGATAGCGCTCCTTCGCTATAGATAGAAGTCAGGCGGCTGAGGGTTTTGTGAGATATTTTGAGATATTTTGAGGGTATTTTCGTCTTTTACAATTTCCTTCTATATATACACGTGTAACGACGACTTTAAGAGGGTTCAAGACTTTCGCTCTGAATCATTACTCTGCTATTTTAAATAGACTTCAAGTTACAGTTTAATTTTGCATTTTATTCGGCAGTTTACTTTTTCAGCAATTTCCAATTTCTGCAATTTTCCTTTTTTATGCATGGCTCAATTCTCACTTGAGAATTGTTCTTTACTTTTTCTGTCATTTTCTTTATTTACTTAAGCCCTTTTCTTTATTTATTTCCGCCATTTTCTTTATTTATTTCTGCCATTTTCCTTATTTCTTCAGTCATTTACTTACCGTTTTTATTTTACTTTTTCCATCCCGTGAACCCTTAGAGCTTGTCATGGATAAAGGATATTCTCCTCCATTGATGTGTAACTAATACTCCAAGCTTGGGTGAGGATGAAGTTGGATTCGTTATACAATCCTATTTTATAAATATCCCTCTATTTGTATTATGTGATTGCATAGTTGTGAAGGTTTTACCGCACACTATCGCTAAATATAATATCATATAATTGTACATCTGTGACTGCAATTATATAATTATGCAATGGTTCTTATTGGTATGAATACAAACCAGCATGCTTTATTCCTCATTTAAGGTGGATAGCGATATTCCATTATTTTCAAGGATAAACCTGCCGGTCCTGTATTCATAATCTTTTTGGGACTTCCTTTTTGTAGTTGGAAGAACCTCCATACATAATTACTATATTGAGAATTTTTATAATATAAATTGTATAATTGATATTCAATGGGCTTCTCACCCAAGTTCCGCTCATTCCACCAAATTAATTGCGTTTTTAACTAAGCTTTATTAATTTACTGCATTGTCGCTTCGACCCAATCGGAGCATTTTCCACCAACCAATTAAATTAACAATATTCTTTTCACTTGAATTAATTCTAAAAAGTCTTTTATTATAAACCTGCATTTCCCAGTGGTTCGACACCCGTGCTCACTAGTCACAATCGAATTGAGATTATCAGTCACGCGGTTTTATAAATTAATTAATCTTGATCACTGACAAGGAATAATCTCCCTTGTCATCTGAGTCGATCAATAGGTATGGTTTTAGTCAAACCCTATCTTAACAACTTGATATATGTCCCACAAAATATAATCTCAATAATGTAATCGCAGTGAAACACTTTTCACTGTTTACCTATCACTCTGGCCAGAGGTTCCCTTTGGGAATTATCTTTGTGAACTAATCCTGACATTCTCTCTCTCATTAACTGAGAGTGATGATCTCTTATTGCACACTCATCTATCTTCATGCATAACTCATTAGAGCCAATAAGCACCGATTACAACCTTATGGATAAGGTTGTACAAGATACTATCAAACTCTAGCAACCTATGCATAAGACAGCTATGGTGTCTCAGGTCTAAGGACTACCAAATAAATGGACATAACACTAGAATATCCCTTTGACAGAACTACCATAAGAACATTCTTTGTAGATCATGTTCAGTGTACATATTCTCTAATATGCACCCACAGATTAACCTAAGTGTCACTACACTGATAGGAAAGACTACCTATCCTCCATAAGAGTTAGTTTAAATCTGTGCTACTCTTCAAACGGTTAATTAAATATCCACTTTAATAAACCTTTGAGTAGGAACTCTTTTAGAATAAATGTGTATGAGAAATATCAGTCTCTCTATCTCAACACCTTGAGATGCATATTTCTCTTATCATTTATTCATGGACCTTATCATATATGTTTGAACATATTAGATAAGTTATACCTTCCATATATATATTATAATATGAAATTAATATACCCTTTAGGATTAGTTTTAGGGCATACTTCTAACAGCTATCACAAGCACACGTTAAAACCTATGAGAGTGAATGCAAAGCGTAAGTCTATCATCACTCTAGCTTTTTTGGGGGACAAACAAGCAAATTCCTCAAAATATGAAGAATCAACCATCTCTATCGGTGTTAGCAAAATCCAGGGACAAATCCCCTTTATCCATCTTTGACGCCAACTCAAGCCTCGATTCACATTTTGGGTCATTAACCATAACTTTAAAGGTTGAAGCATCACCGAAAATGTCGAACTGTGTCAATTTTTCCTATTCAATGCATTGCCAGTTATGGTAATGGGTACTCTGACCATAAAGAAACAACCAGCTAAAATTCATTGAGCCATCGACAAACTTACAAGGACTATTGAAAAAAAGGATATGCAAATCTCCACCCTCATAAATAAGTTAGAATTACAAGATGGTGATGAATCTAACTATGACCCTACTCACCCTCTCGGCAATTTCATGCCTCAAGCTAGTTCACCACAAAGATAGTGAGAGTCCGTATTCCAATTTTAAAATTTAAAATGAGTTAAAGGAAATTTGAAATGACTTCTAAGTATCTACATGACAGTATGAAAATTTTTGAAGTATTTTCATGATTTTTGGCTAATCCATTTTTTTTTATTGTGATTTATTTAAGGTTTTGAAACAAAAATTCACAATAAATCATTAAGTGCTTTAAAATTAGTAGGTTTTGGATATGTTGTAGAGCTTGATTTACAGATTTTTAGACATAAAAAACACTATAAACGGATTAGTAGGTTGAGAGAAAACTTAGAGAGAAATTTGAATCAAAATTGGGCAAAAAATATGTTGAAGGTGATTATGTGTCATTACCACTCACTCATCCTTTTCATCATTTTTAACGGCTGTCCAGGCTTCTGGACCAAATTGCATGATTTTATAAACTTTGAGGACTTAATTGATAAATTTAAAAAAAGTTGGACTCGATTGACAGTTCTCCCAAAGTATATATATGGTACTAAAGTGAGTTTTATTTATTTTATTTTGTGCAAAGGGATGAGCATAGCCCACAAAAAACAAACTAACAACAAAAACGAGGGGTAGTTGTAACGCCCCAATCTGACGCTACTGAGGACCCTCCCGGGTAGGTCAACACGTGTCAAAATGGAGATACAACCTGATAAGCTCATTCACATTTCCATAATACGGCAAAATGAAAGATACATATAACAAGCATGAAATGAGTTTAAAATGTGTCATACATATGTCCCTGATTTAGTCAAATGCAAATAATAAATATATCCATACGTAATATAGGGTGCCAACATCCCTGGCACATAGGTAAAATGTCATTCATTACTAAAATCTAAAGCTCTACAATCTACTGAAAATAACTACCTATTTCTCAGTACCAAGGCCCAAAATACCGCCAAGCCTAGCACCAATAGAAACAAATTCTGACTTGATGATCCTGGTATGTTATCTTGAGAATATGCTGCATAAAAGGCAGCGTGAGTGTTTGAATGTCAGTAGAAATACCATTCTTAACTAACAATGATAACAGTAACGATGCATAAATCATAGAAGTCCAGATTTTACAAATCCAAGTGTGGTTTGGGAAGTATACAAGTATCCATATGTGATATAACAATGTTTCTCATCAAAGTAATATAAGTGTGCTCATGAATCATCAAATAAACATATCAATCTTATTGACATGGGAGTAATCTAAATACACATGCCTTTCCATAAACGAATATCCAATAAACATATCAATCATATTGGCATGGGAGTAATCTCAATACACATGCTGTTCCATAATTATATACACGATAAACATATCAATCACATTGGCATGGCAGTAATCTCAATACACATGTCATTTCACATATCAAACCCATATCCATTTAGTAAATCATAAACATAGATAAATCATAGCACAGCATTATCACATTACAACACGATATGGCATGCTTGCATATTCTAACCACATTACCATTTTATTCATAAACAATATGATATATGCATCTGTGATTTTGTGAATAAAGCTCTCATAAATTTTGTAATACAGGTGACAGCCCTAAAACATTTATTATCAGTATCAGTAAGAATATAAATATTCCTGCCTCGAGGTTTAGATCTCCGACAGTCTTATAAGAAAATACAAGCTAAGTTGCGTAATAATCCTCCCATGGGCTATCCAAATCTGAAAATGAAGATAAATAATACATACAATCTCATTTAGGATGAACCTCGAACGAAGAAAATAAAAAGAAAAAAAATGGCTGCAAATGCTTCATTAGTCGACTAGTCGCCCTTGATTAGCTGACTAAGAGACTCTTAGTCGACTAATCGTCATTATTAGTCGACTAATGAGAGTTCAGTAGCCAAACTCGAAAATCTAGATGAGCTAGTCGACTAATCCTAGTTGATTAGTCGACTAATGACCTGCGAAACCCAGAAATTTGAAACTTAAACTTCTCAGATCCTTACCCCAACTCAAAAATTCAACACCAACACTCAAGATCCAACCAAAACAAGCTTAAAACAAGTCCGATCTACCACTTTTACACATCCACTGCTCCACACTCAAGATTAAACATAGAGTTTCCAACTCAAAACTCAAAAACCCGTTTTTACTTCACAAATCAAAACAAAACGAAACAAACATCTCAAATCCGACAAAAACTAAACCAAAATCACCATATAGAAGTGTCTAAAACCAAAATGTCTCATAATCCAACAATTTTGACTTCAAAACCCACAAAAATGGGTTTGTAAAACAAAAAGGGGAAGGGGGAGAGGAAAACAAATAAGCTAGCACACTTACCTTTTTCCAGCGATATGGCGGCGACCACGAACTTCGGTGGACCACCACGGCAACTCCCCTCTCTCTCTCTCTCTCCCTTCGTTACCAGTCGAAGAATAAAGAAAGATAATGGGGGGTTGACTTAAAACAAAAGGGGACATGGAGGAAATTTTTATAAAAGATTTTTTTTTAATTATTTTAGCAATAAAATAAAGTTTAAAAGTTTGGGTTTTCACAATAGTAACCACCATATTATCCCTCCTAATAAATTCAAGCAATTTAGGAGGAGTTCTAAAAATAGTAACACCCAAAGGACCCCTCATGACCATGGTTAGCCAACCAGTCAGCAGTTAGGTTTCCCTCTCTATAAGTGTGCTCTATCTTGCAATCCCAATTCCATTTCGGAATCTTTTTGCAAGCCTTGATAATACTGCCATTCAAATTTACCTCATCAGTGTTTTCTTGCATGAGTTTCAACACTGCAGTAGAATCAACAGCCACTGTAACGTTTTTGCATTTGTTTAACCGTATTTCAGCCCAAAAAGAAAATGAATGGAAAAAGATGGGGATTTATGAAATTTTGCTCTTTTCTTGTTTTGACATTCCCCAAAATCGGTCTATTTTATCGGCCGCTCTGAGTTTTTGGTCGATTTCGACCAATTCCCTTCACTTAAATGATGGGATGATGTCTCCTACTCTTATGGATCTTGCTGCTTTGTTCGGCCTTTGGCCACATGGTGCCGAGATAAACAGTAATACACCATCTATTGAGCTAAATTTTAGTCTTAATTTTTCAAGAAAAGAATCTGCTTATTCGGCCTTCCTTAAAAAATTCGATCAACAGACTACTTATGAGATTTCTGAGGCCGAATATGTGGCATTTTTCCTTTTTTGGGTTTGCAAATTCCTTCTATGTACCCAGCACACCAAACTTCTAAATCTGAGCTTAAGTTAGCTGAATACCTTAGTCGAGGGGTTAAAGTCGCTTTAGGCCCTATCGTTCTGGCTAGTCTTTATCGTGGTCTGGCTAGCTTGATCATCTCAAATTTCAGCTATTGGGAGGTCCTCTCTGGATCTTCCAGATTTGGTTGCACGTTTATTTCCCAGCAATAAGCCCAAATTTCCCCAATCGGTCTTCTCTTCCTTATCTCGGCCTTAAATTTTCCATTTTTGATTCGGCCGAGTCAATTCCTTCTTTTAGCCATTGTTGTAAATATTTCTTTAATCATTCTGGCCGAAATCATTTTTATTTGTATGAAGATTATGATTCCATTCCCTCCTGGGTGGTAGAAGCTTTAAAATTCGAAAGTTCGGCCAAACAACTTGAGTACATCTGGGGTAGTTTTCTCACGGCCCGTGATCTGCATTTTAAATTCATGATTGATAAAAAATCGGCCAATAATAGATGTGGAGTAGAAATTTACAACCCTCATTTCTTGGCTCGTCAATTCAGCCTTGTTCAATCTGTTCATTTTCCCTTAGTTTTCTCGGTCAATGAGAATTTTTGTGACCGAGTCGTTATTTCCGAAGAGAGTGTGGTGGAAGAGGTTTAAACTGTTTATGAATTTCTAAGACCAAAGAAAAGCATTCCCCCTTTTCAAATATGTGATCAGTCAACTCCTGAATTTGTTTCCTTCCCTGGGGCAATATGTGGGCCTCATTCGGTCTAGTGATGAATTTGCCAAATTTTTCCATGCTAATAGCGGAGATGGCAGTTCATCTAAGACTGAAACTAATGTTTCGAGTACTGCTAATACAACTTCTCTACAGCATGCAGGGTCGAAGAAACCCAAAGGTATTCTTCTTGACCGAGTTGATGATTATGAATCGGTCTTAGCATAGTTAACATCTTCCTCATCACTGGCCCAAATATCTGCTATCTCCTCGGGTGTGTTCATCAAATCTTCCCACTCTATGATATCAATCTCATTCTCTAACCCATCATCTATAGTAGACTCGGAAGAAGTCGAACTTGATCTGAAACATTGGGTGACCCATGATTGCCTTGGATAAACAGTTCGGTAATGGATTTCCCCATTCATATCGGTGATCTTGGTCGTGAAGATTCTATTCTCAAAATACTTCTTAAGGATACTCTGGCTAGCTTTCTCAAAAAGGACGAGGTTTGGATCTTCAGGTTCATCATGAGCCAGAGAAACATTCTCTTTAGGCAGATCAGGGATGTCATCCCAACCAGTAGGGACAATGAGCTTTTCAACAACGGGCTTCTCTACCCTTGGATAAAGGGCATAGAAATCGAACTTTCCTCTTGATTCTCCCAACAGGCCTACTTCGGGATCTCCAGCCTCATATCTCTTTTGCAACTCCCATTAACTAGTCCCAGTTTTGGAGAAGGCTTTATTGGCTCCAGCCTTACGTCTAATGGGTTCAATCTTTGCCATCTTAGCTTCACAAGAATCTTCAGGGTAGAGAACGTAGAAACTAAACCTCCCATTTCTTTCTGTCAACAATCCACACAAGGATCTCTAGCTTCAAACCTTTCTTTGAGAGCCCACTGACTAGTACTATTCTTAGATGATTGATCTACTTCACGAGGCTCGGGAAGCCCATTTGAACTAAAACCCAGGATTGCATCTTTCTCAAACTGTCTCCATGAACGATAAAGCCCCCTTGGGCTAGTGAAGGGTTGAGGTATTTCAATCAGACCTTGATCGATGAACCCTTGTACTATATTTCGCAATGTATCACAGGATTCCGTGTCGTGGCTAGAAGTGGCATGGTATTGGCAGTACTGCTTCTTGGATCTTGGCTTGTACAGGGTAATGAGCCCACGGGCCTGACAGTGATGAAACATCTCAATTATGGAGGTAGGGAATGAAGGTGAGGGCGGATAGGCTCACAGTGGACATAAGGGTCGGCATGAATGACATTGATATTTGCTGGTGGCCGGACTGCATGGGTAGGGAGTGGATTTTGGGTGACATTGGGTTGAGAAGGTGGGAAAATAGTCTTGTTGTCTATGAGGTCTTGAACTTCATGACGAAGACGGATGCAACGGTTGGTAGTATAGCCTTTGGACTGATGGAAATGGTAATATTTATTCTCATTGTAGTTCTTGGATAATGGATTGGGTGTAGGTCTGGGCTCCAAAGGTTGGAGCAAGCCTCGAGCTTTTAATTTCTCGAAGACTTTTTCCAGTGGCATATAAAGCTCGGTGAATTTTCTGAATGGTTTATTTCCTAAGGAAAAGGGTTGGGTAAATGGAGCAGGCTAAGATATGGCGTTGACTTCGGTAGCCTTCCCATTGATGACAGGTCAGCGGTTCTTGTAGGTTTCATTGGTTCGAAGGGCTCCATCGGCTAGAGCATCCTCCACTTGGGTACCAGTAGCGACCAGAGCTCAGAAATTTGGAAGATATTGGAAAAACATGTGCTTATGATAAATTGAGAGCAAGTTCTTCACTATCATGTGGATTTGTTCATCTTCGTCAGGGCGGTTAGCCATTTTAGAAGCCTTGGCTCTTCAGCGGGTGAGGAAAGCAGAGAAAGTTTCTCTTGATTCCTGTTTAGTAGTCTCCAAATCTCTCATTGTGACATCAACTTCTGTGTTATACTTGTAATGATTGATGATCTCAGTGCATACATCCTCCCAGGTCTTCATTCTAGATTCATCCAGTGACAGAAACCATTTTAGGGCAGACCCTGCTAGTGTCTCATGAAACATTTGGGCTAACAGATCATCGTCAACCCCTCGTGGGTGCATGGCCCTCACGTACATCTTCAGATGAGTCTTTGGACAACCCATGCCATCAAATTTCTCTAACTCGGGCATTCTGAAATGAGTGGGCATACAGGCCTTAGGGAACAGAGATAATGACGACATGTCCACCAGATCATCAGACTTTCTAATACCTCTCAAGGCTTTTTCCAGGGCTTCCACCTTACTACTCAACAATATGGGCTCAGTGGAAAAGAAAGCAGGGGTTTTGGGCTTGGATTCTTTATCTAGATCAACAGGCTAAACAAATTCCGTACCAGACCTGGTGGGCTCAGCAACTATCTTCGGCCTAAGGAAACACTCTTCCTCATCAACATTTTCAAACAGAGGATTAGTACGGGCTCGTACTTTATCCTCTTCTTCTTTCTAATGGACTAACTCTTGGACTACTTTTAAGAATGCCTCGATCTTCTCATCAGTTGTCTTTCCATTAGATTCAGCAACAATTGGGGTACGATCTTCGTGACTAGATATTTCTGAATCGACAGGTAAACCTTAAACAACCGACTGCTAGAATCACGACGCCAAGCCAGAATGCTGGGAAAAGAAATGGAAAAGCTTTGAATTAACTAAGAGCTTCCAGTGTGAAAAGGGATGAATAAGGACAATCTCACATGCTCACAAAAGTATAAGCCCAAAGCCTACACATCAATCTCACTTTCTCACATTCTATCTTATGAAAATAGGCCTAAGGCCCGAGCACGAATCTCATTCTTACAGCTCAAATCTCAATCTTACCACATGCCTTATATCTTCTATCCAATTGACATTGGCCTAAAGCCCACATCTCAAACTCATTGCGGATCTAAACCTTCTATCCAAAGGACATATGCCTAAAGCCCACATCTCATGTCTCACGTTTTCTTCTAAGACTCACAAATCAATACCACTATCTGGGCAGCGTAACACTACGACAGGCCTAAGCACATGAATCTATAGGGTACTAGTCTTTATTAGGTACCTTGACTCTTTGAAGACATATCCCTTAAGAGTTTAGGGCATTTCATAAATGTCTAGTCCTACAGATCCAGGTCCTAATAGTTATACACACTTCACAATCAAAGCTCAATACAAAACCGATGGGAAAAATCCGGCAGCATAACATTACAATAGTGTGTGATCAGGCACTGTAGGGTATGTGTCCTATGGAGACAGTCTATATGGACTAATGCAAAGGGTAGGCTGAGTGTTCCTTACTCGCTCGGTCTAATTGATATACCTAACCACATGTGACATCAGGAATGCCTCGTGGGTCCAACAGTACGTCATTGGTCCGTTTGATATACCCGAGGGTACTTGGCAAGAAGAGTGATGGCTTTCAAATACATGGAACCCAAGAATCAAAGAGACTGGGCCCAGGGCTAGGCTCATCATTTTGTTTTAGCATACAACGTCCTAAACATGCAAAGACAATGCGCTCACAATGCAGGATTCAAGTCACACAGTCATACAAATGCAAGTGGTTGATTTTATTAAATTAAGAAATTGAAAAGCCCAAAAATAATTAATTGGAGTTTAACCCTCGACATCCCCAGCGGAGTCGCCAATCTGTGAACCGGCCACCTATCCCAAGGGATCGAGAGGCCTTTTGTTCACTTTGGCTCATCGTGGATTGTGGATGATGTTTATCCGTCTCGATTTATCCTTCTCTATTATCCTTTTCTATTATCCACGTTTATCCTTCTCTATTATCCACTCAAGATTGGATTTTTGAAAAAAATGATAAGAGTTTATAAAAAACTTGGAGTCGCCACCTTATTTTTAGGGAACAAGGAAACCACAAAAAGAGTTTTATTTTTAATAAAACATTGACCCCATATTTTGGAAAAGCATGGTCTTCGAATCAAAGTTGGATTCGGGGGCTAGGTTACAAAGTGGGAAGGTTCCAAGGAACTCCTTGTAGGCACCCACCTCGCCCTAATTAAAGGTCTCCTAATTAAGTTTGGGCTTTATCAAAATCTTATCATAACAATGCTATTTATCTAATCAACTACAAAATATGAATAATAATATATAATAATAATAATAGATAGTTCAAAAGTATACATAATCCTAAGGATCTTAAAAGACTCGTAGTCAACCTAAGATTGGACTTGCGCCCTATTGACTGCCTACGTACCTTACCAATTTCTTGATAAAGATCAAAGTCCACGTAGTTCGATTACATAGGACTCTCCTATTGTAATGAACTATATAGCCAAAAGGATTCTACCTTATCTAGGACTCTAACTTCGAGAGTTTGGGTTTGATCAAAATACTTTTTGCATAAAAGATGGAATTTCATTCCATTTTAAACACTTCAAAATCACTTATCTTTTGGTGTTGTTCTCGAAGTAGGATCCTAAACTAAGTAGAACTCGATTGCTATCAAAGTTCTTACAACAAAGGATAGTCCTAAGTGGGGTCAAGTGACCCTCCTAATCTTAGGGTTTCTAGCTAATCCTAAGTTAATCTAAGTACCTAAAACATTAAATAATGCATACTGGAATTTAAATAAAATTGACAAAAAATGCACCAAACAATACTAATAATGCATGAAAAAATGTCCTAAATGCAATCTAGTTATTCTATGTGAACCTAGGCATGTTTCTAAGTTGGATTTGACTCAAAAATGAGTTTTAATCCACTTTTAAGTCACTTTTAGACCTTGGACAGATTTAAAAGTGATCTCAAATGTAAATTAAAACCCCAAAATAATGAATAAAAAATGGTGAAAAATGCACTAAATGCAACCTAATGATGATATGCATAAAATACGTACCATAAACTAAATCATGTTCATTCTAATTAACACAAGGGTAGGGACTCACCTTTGCATGCTCCCTCGAACACAATTCATATCCATAAACATTCCAAGTTATGAAGCTAACTATGATAAGAATAATAACATCCTAATATGCTCACTAACATAAAACATGCATTCCTATAAATTCATACTAATAGTTCTTATCATGCATACTAAAATAAATTATTTCCTATCATGCATACTAAAGAAATAACAAATTAATCCTTATCATGCATATTAACAAATTAATCCCTATTACGCATGCTAAAGAAATAACAAATTAATCTCTATCATGCATACTAACAAATTAATCCCTAATATGCATACTAATAAATTAATTCCTATCATGAAAACTTAATCCTAAACACCTAATCTATCATGATCACAGAAGAAGAAGAAGAAGAAGAAGAGAATATGCAAACTTTTTAAAGAAATAATGACTACTAACCTTTTAGCTTTCTTCTCATTTGCTTCTAGCTTCTTCTCCTACCTCCAAGGACTTCAAAAGTGTAGCTAAGAGTGCTATGGGGGAAGCTTGTGCAATGCTCAAGCCTCTACTCTCTAAAGCCAGCTCTCTAAAGCCAAAATTAACTGTCCTCTAACTGATTTCAGGGCTCTCTATTTATAGAGGGACTTGAAATTGATCAATGGCTCACATTAATTCTCCTAGGAATGATCCAATGGCTCAAAACCAGCCTTCCAAGGTGTTTAAGTTCATCCCAAAGTCCCCAAGGCCACACAGGACACATGGCAAGCACTCAGAGGAGTCCCAGGCAGAGAAAAACACTGAAAATTGGCAAAACTGGGCGGATGGGTCAA
This sequence comes from Hamamelis virginiana, assembly GCA_017140935.1. NCBI lineage: Eukaryota > Viridiplantae > Streptophyta > Magnoliopsida > Saxifragales > Hamamelidaceae > Hamamelis > Hamamelis virginiana. The sequence continues at coordinate 78,584 of JAESVK010000702.1, read as the reverse complement.
TGACCATCCACCTAGGGACGGTTGGCAGTCCATGGGTGGACGGTCATCCATTCCCTCGCCCAATTTTGCCCTATTTTGGGCCTGTCTAGGCCCGTTTTGACCCGGTTTCGGCTTTTTTTCGACTTTTTGGGCCCGTTTTAGGTCCAAATTCGAAAATTCAAGCGTCATAACGATCGTGCTTCGATTCTCCATGTTTTAAGAAGTGTTTGAAGTGAAAATACATTGACTAAAGTCAAAGTGTTGGGGTAAAGTCGACCGATTAGCTATTTAGAGCCTGCCGGGCCCAAATTAGGGTTTTGAAATATGCTAACCAATCGCTTTCAAAAATCATTTCTTCTTCTTGAAACAAGTTTTAAAATCATTTAATAAATTATTTTGAAGCTTGAGGAGGCTACATTTTGATGAAAAGATCGAATCCCGGTTGTTCCCGGTCGAAACCCTAATTTGAACTTGAAAGGGCCTTTTGAGCCTTGAGAGACAATCATAAGCCCAGAGGTCCTATCACACCTCGCCACTGACCAACTTAGCTATTAAATACTTCTTAAATGCCGATGCCAAAGTCTCGGGACAATTAGAAACCAGCTCGAAAGTTATTAGGTGCTTTTGTGATTTAAAGGACAGTACTGCCCTTTCAAGTCACAAAAGGCCTTATTTTCTATCAAGTTAGGCTCAGAATGCCATGAAATTTTACAGGGATGTTCCTAGGCTCTCTAAAAACTAAATACAAAAAGAACTGAATCAATCTGACCTAAAAACCTATATGCGATAATGACCTCTACCTAACTACTCACGAGGGTAAAACTGGTAACTTAGGGTTTTAACATCCTATTTCACCTCTAATCACAGACAACCATTAATGACCATACTCATGGTCAAAAACGGATGTCTACATATGCATCCCTCCCTCGTACTCTTGATCTTCGAGGAAGACTGTGTCAAAGTCCTCGTCTTCTTCGCCCCTACTGATTGCTTCTTTAATCGCTCTTTCATTTCAACCATTTGGATTGGATGGTACTGCTTCTTTTACCTCGCTCCACTCGATCACCTTAGGTTTGGTCTGTAATTTTGCATTGCGACTTGTTCCCTCATTCTCCTTTTTGGTTGAAGAGAGCTCATCATCAACTCCGACCCACCTATTTCGGCCGATTCTCTTTCCTCCAGTTTTGGCCAAAATTTTACGCTTATCTTTAGGATATTGGCGTTGTAGACACCTTTTTGTGTTCTGGTCATGAATTGTGGCGGGACGTGTTAAGAAAACTTCCGGTGTTGGACTTGGAGCCATTTTTCTGCTTGGCTAAGCGGTGGTTTCACCATTCTTGTCACCTGTGGATTAGATGCTTTGGCAGAGAAGTTGTTAGGTGATGTAATTTTGGTACCTATCCTCTTTCGGTTAGATGATTCGGCCTCAATTTTGTGGCCGGACAGTTCTTTAAAAGCCAAGTCTTTCGCATTTTCATGGTTAGAAACTCTCTTCTCTATTTTAGGTTCTTCGTGTTCGTTTAGCCAACTTCCACGTGGTTCGGCCAAAACATGAAAACAATCTGAACAAAATAGAGGGTAACCATTGACACTGCTA
>JAESVK010000702.1:31005-64919 GCA_017140935.1 Hamamelis virginiana | reverse complement strand
ATTGCAAACCAAATCAATGTTGGACTTGAGAAGATTGTGGAGGAGATTATATAGATTCTTACTGCCCATTATTCTCTTTATACTTTACCCTCGTGTGTTTTAAATTATTTCCTAGAGCTTGTTTCCTACGGAAATGCCATTATCATGTGCACTTGATGCAACTTTGCGTCGGATGAGCTCCATATTGTCAGTTGAAAAATAAATTTTGAAAAACCAAACGCTGAATTAGATACTCCTCTTCTATGTGTAATGTCTGCAAAATATCACAGTGATCTAATGGTGGGTTTTAGAAAAATGTTACTGTTAAAAATTGTGACTTTTTTGTTCTTCAAAATGTTACAATTTTTTTACAATCGACTTTTTCAAAAACCGACCATTTGATCACTGTAATTTTTGGCAGACATAACATATAAAAGAGAAGTATTTAATCCAACGGTCGGTTTCCAAAATATACTTTGCAACTGACCATACGAATGGCACCTAATGCAACTTTTTAGGTGCATCTGATAATTGCATCTTCGTTGTTCACTAAATGATAAATGAAAAGCTCCCCTATTTATATTTTCCTTGTACATTATTGTATCTTTTTTTTTTCAATTTTGAATTAATAAGATAAAATGAAAACGATTGAAAAAAATATGCTGAAAATATTAAATGGTCTGCAGCATAAATAAAAGGGTAAGTTTGTCTTTTATAAAAATATATTGACTTACATCAAATAAATTTTAAAACAGAGAGATTTAATAGATTACGAAAATATTCAAAGGACTAAGGTAGCGTTTGGCGTAACATTTTAGAATAGGAACCTTAGTAAAGAAGTAATTTTTGGGATGAAATTTTTAAGAAGTCATTTAAAAAGAAAAAAAAAAGTGTCGAGCAAGTTTTTATTGTAAAAGTCCTTTTGTGTTAAAAAAAAGGTATGGAAGGTGAGCTTCCCACAAACATGGGTTTTCAAGAGCAAACATTTTTAGGTTTTGTTTAGTGTAGTTTTCGGACGCTCCAAATAGACTTCCTAACCTTAAAAGTTATTTTTGATAAAAAAAAAAAATGTATGTTTGGCGAGTTCCTCAAAATGGACTTTTATATATGAAATAGTTTGTTACTTGGAAGTCTATTTGGGAGAAGTAAAAAGAGTTTGCTTTTGAAACCTACATTTGTAGAAAGAATAATTTCCATGATTTTTGATATAAAATGGCTTTTAAAATATGCATTTGCCAAACACTATTTTTTTTTTTTCTAAATGATTTTTTAAAAAGTTCATCTTAAGAATCACTTCTTCAAAAGTGACTTTCATTTGTAGGAAACTACATCAAACTCTACCTTAATTTTTTCTAAATGGACTTCCGAGCAACTGACTTTTAAGGTTACGAAGCCATTTAGAACCCATCAAAAGTTATGCCAAAAGCCAGCTAAATAAGTTATGGGACTTAAATGAGAGTTCAGGCTAAAAATAACCTATTAAGTGAAATGATCCTATTAGTATTTGCTAACTTAAAATAAAGTCAGAAATATTCTATAGCCATTAGATCTCGGTCATGGAGTGAGATTAAATTAGGGGTGTGCGCGGGTCGATTGGGGGTGGAGGGTAAAACCTCCAACCAACCCACCCTTGGTGGGTGGCTAATCTTCTCAACCATCAACCGACCCGCACATCTTAATAACTGGCGGGTTGGTTGAAAAAAATTGGCGGATTTCAACCGGCGGGTGGGCGGATTGAGCGGGTCAATCAATAATAATTTTGTTTTATAGACACCTAAAATCTCTAAACTCATTTGAACAAGCAAAGACACCCTAAACTTGTATCTAACAATACAATTTTGTGTTCTTTAATGATTAAACTACAATTCTCATGGAACTCCTCCATAAACTATTTAAAACATAAATATGAAAATTATAAAATTGATGTAAGGCACATAAATTGAAAGTATATACATATTAATATAAATAAGAAGAAGAATTAGGGAGGCACATTCATATAAAATAGGGTGAGTACATTTGATAATGGGATGAAATTCTGCCCAAAATTTACAGGAATTTCCTAAACAAAAGGGATGAAGAATACTTATTAATTGGAAAAGATAATAAACAAAATAGAAAGAGAGACATCTTATGAGTAGATCGATGTAATTCCGCTCACATTTGAACATTGAATATGATGAAGAACAAACACATCACCACTTTACAACATAATATTTAAATGCCTTGGAGGATATACCCAATATTTTACAGTGCAATTTGATGACAAAGAAATAGCTATAAACTTATAGCATGTATTTTGCTTTTGGCTTTTAATCCTTTATGGTTTCTACTTTCTAACTTTTCTAACATGCATTTGTTTTAAAAAAAAAAATTATAACAAGTATTTTGAATCATTTTATGTAAATTTATTATTTATATATATAAATGTTGGTGGGTGACGGGTCTTGAAGAACGGATTTTGGTATTGACATCCATCAACCAACCCCACCCATAAAATTTCTATCTCATCCACCCAACCCCACCCGCCATGAGATATGTATGTAACCACGAGTTACGGGTTGGTTAGAATAGAGTTGGGCGGATTTTTGCACATCCTAGATTAAATAACCATAAAGTATTTGCTGAAGTCAATATTTGTGGACAGGGTCATCATCCTTTCTTTTATCTTCGTTTCTTTTATTCCATTATATAATAGGCAAAAAAAATAAAATGTTTATATTTCGCTTTCACGGTGACACGATCCCAAGCTTCTAGGCTTTAAAGAGGCAGATAGGGCCGCCACCATCACCATCTTGCAGTCATAGCGTCACTACCATATCTGAACCACGGCCTTCGCTGCCAGCATCTCCATCAACTTCACGAAATTGTTGCTCGTGGTTTGAATATCATTGTTGAAGGGTTTCAAATGCAGGATTCTGACGATAGATTCGTCCCTCCAAGGCCTGAGGTAATATCTACCTGTATCCATCAGCCCTATATAGATTCGTCTCTAGCATAGTTCTGTGTCTTGCCCCCAAATCGAAATCTGAGAAGAGAGCTAATTCAATTCGCATTTATTTTGATTTATTCTCGTTACAACCGTGTCAACTTGACCCACATTGTCTCCAAAAGACATTATCTGTTTATGTTTCTTTAGAAAGTTGAGTTTACTTGGATTGGTGGGTTGTTGCGAGTACCGGATCAACTTAATGGTGGTGTTTGCTGCTCAAAATACATTACATATTGTGCACCTCATCTTTTATTTATTTATTTATTTGTATTAGGAAAATGCTATATCTCCCAAAAAACCTTGTCCCAAAAATGTATCCAAAATGATGTGGCGGATCATCCAACTCTTCTCTTTTTTAGCAATTTTTCTCTCCATAATAAATGAAGGGTTATGATTTATTTGGGATGCTTTTTGGGAACAATCTTTTGGGATATATATATAGCATTACTGTGTGTGTTATTTTCATGTTTTGGACTGGGCTGAGTTGATTTTGGTGCATATGAGCTCTAGTTTACATGCATTTTTTTTACTTCTATTAAGTTGGACCCAACCATTATATATATTTTGTTTTGTTTTGTTTTATTTTGGGGTTTCTGTGCACTGAGTTTGCTGACTCAGTGGCTTTTAGCTTGAGTATAGATATGTGTTATTTTTTTTCAGCATTGAGTTTGTTAACTCAGGTGATTTTACTTCAAAGAAGCATATTTTGTTGTTTTTTGGCACTGAGTTGGCAGGCTAACTCAGTAGTTTTTTCACATAAAGAACTGAGAGTTTCTCTGTTTCCCAGCACTAGGTCAGCTACCTTAGAGAGTTTTACACAAAAACTCTCCTCAATGAGTGAATTTGTGCATTTTCAAATGGAGAGCTTAGTTGAATGTGTTGAAACATTTTGGCATAGTTGGTTCAAATCTGACATTGATGATTGGCATATTTTGCTAAGTTTAAAGTTGCTAATAGTAATATTCAAGTTAATTGCTTCACATGGTAGAATAGAATCGGCTCTTAAATATTATATATTATTTTTTATTTTTCGTTTTCCATTTTGGTTTGAGTGGGAATGACTGTTGGTTATGATAGGTTGCTTCTAACAGTGTAATTTTGTATATTGCAGAGTACTTTGTATTTTTTTTTTTTTAACCACACCAGTTGACAAATTTTTTTCAATAGATAGCATAGTCATGAAAGACAACTATTCAAGTAATCAAGTTGGTTTGCAGGAGGAAAAAATTATGTTTCTAGAATATGAAGGGTTTTATATGTCTTATGTCCAATGGCAAAGTGTACATAATTTGGAGTATGAGTAGCATGGATTTTGAGATGGGAATTGCCATTAGAAGTGCCTTTATAAGCTTTGATCACCAAAACCTTATCGCTATTAATTTGTGAAAAATGAGTATTAACTAATAGTTCCTTAAAATAAAGGAAAATGATGTATGCTGCTACAAAATATTGCTACAAGTATCGCTATGAAGAAGGAAATACTGTGAATTTCTAAGGCTACCCATTGGCAAATCTCCAAATTTACCTCTATTTCTTCTTTGTAGCGATTCTTGTAGCAATACTTTGTAGCAGTGCATAGCGTTACTCTAAAATAATTACTATTAATATCATTACTATATATATATATATATATATATATATATACACACAGAAATGATCAAGCCGGCATATGCTTATATAGGCTCATGTAAGCATGAAGCCCATAGATAATTGTGGAATACATATTTTCAAAAATTGACCATTGGATTAGATACTATACTTAATTACTTATGCATGTTATGTCTGCCAAAAATCATAGTGATATTACGATTGGTTTCTTGGAATGTCACTGAGAAAAATTGTGATAGTTTTCAGCATTCTCAGTTTTTCGTAGCTATATTTTGAAATTCTGACATTGGATCACCATAATTTTTTGCATGCAGGACATACATAAGTACAATATCTAATCCAATGGTTAGTTTTTCAAAATATGCATCCCACAATTATCTATGGGCTTCATGCTTACATAAGTTATGTAAGCATAACTTTTCCTTCTTTAAAAATATCACCATTTTTTCCCGGTTGATTTTTTCAGAAACCAACCGTTGGATCACAGTGATTTTTGGTAAACATGAAATTCGCAAGGAGTTTATCTAATCCAACGGTCAGTTTTTGAAAATATACTCTGGAATTGTTTCTATAGAGGTCACCTTACGCAACTTTGCATGGTGCACCTTATAATAGAAGGACTATATATATATATATATGGGTTACGTTCCCCTTACACCCTATTTTGACACATGTTTACACCTCGTTTTCAAAACTATGTGAGCTTAGGCATATTTCTAGGTTGGATTTGGCCCTAAAAATGGTTTTTAACTTACTTTAAAGTTACTTTCAACTCATGGTCAGATTTGAATGTATCTCTAAAAATAAATTAAAACCCATGAAAAGAATAAATAAAAGAGGTGTAAATGATCTAACATGCAACCTAATATGATATATTAAATTATCCTACATGATTTTATGCAAAAATATGACTTAAAAATGGCAAATAAGCCTCTTTAAAGTTTACATTCAAATCTGGGCAGATTTGAATACTCACTTTAAATGGTTTAAAAAACCATTCTTAATCCATCCAAAATACCAAATAAAAATACTAAAATGTATACTAACACAATTGACTAAGACACTCGTGCAAAACAATCAAGAGATAACATTTATTCATACTCAAAATTACTAAATCTATCACAAGGGAAGGAACTTACCTTTGCTTGCTCCCTCGAACACATTTCATATATCAATCATTCCCATGCATCCCATGTGATAAACTCAATTGAAATAAAGAAAGAACAATATTAAGCTTGATATACAATACCTAAAACTCCTTCTAGAACCCCAACAATGGCTATTGACACAAAAGACTCAAACATACATCCCTACTAGAAAACAGAAAATCATAAGACTAAAATCAATTCCTAACATACATTCTAAACATAGAATTAATCCCAATCATGCTCACAACGTTCATATATCAATCATCATGCTCTCAAATTAGGAAGAAAACCATGTTCATCATGTAAGAACATCTAAACAAATTAAACTAATATTATCACTCAAAACAGAAAAATACTCATGCAAAACTAAACTCCTATATGCAAGACCCCATTAACATTACTTCCAGACATCTAAACATCACTTCTAAACATGTATTCCTATCTTATATTATACATATAATTAGAAGAAACTATCCTATATATTATGCAGAAATTTAAACTATCCTAAATGCATCTATTCTCAATTATGTTACGTAGAATCACATTATGAACACCATGGGGTATGAACCCTTACCTCTTTGCCTTTTCCCTCAAGCTCCAAACTCTTTTCTTCAAGCTTCAATGGCCTCCAATCTCGTGGTTAATGGTGGCTGCGGCTCTATAGACTCCAAAAATCTTCTAATGCAAAGTTGGCTCCCCTAAAACCTATTCCTAAGTGATGTATTTATAGAAAGAGGCTCTAAATTGATCAATGGTTGTCATTAAAACCCTAGAGAGTGATCCAAGGGTTTCAAATCAGTCTTCCAAGGTCTCTAAGGTCGTGCCAAGTGTTCCAAGCTGAGCTAGATAGCCATTGGAAGAGGCCCAAAACCTTAAAACACTCAAAATCTCAAAATTGGGCAAATCTAGGCATTAGGCTCATATGACCATCCACCCTAGGATGGCCAACCGTCACCTAGGGACGGCCAACCGTCCGAGAAGGGATGGTCATCGAAGCTGATGCCCAATTTTGCCCCATTTTGGGCCTCTCTCGACCAGTTTCGGCTGTTTTCGGCTTTTCAGGCTCGTTTCAAGTCCAAATTCGACGATTCAAGCGCCAAAACGATCGTGATTCGATTCTCCATGTTTCTAAAAGAGTTTAAGGATGAAAAACCTTACCCATAGTCAAAGGGTTGAGAGAAACCAAGCCGATTGGCTATTTTGGGCCTATCGGGTCCTTTTAGGGTTTTGAAATCCACTAATCGATTGGTCATAAAAACCATTTCTACTTCTCGAAACATGTTTTGGAAACATTTTGGAAAGTGTTTTAGTGCTTTTGAAGGCTTTGATTTGATAAAAAGATCGAATCCCGGTCATTCTCGGTTGAAACCCTAATTTGACCTTGAAAGGGCCCTTTGGGCCTTAAGAGCCAATCATGAGCCCAAAGGCTCCATGGACCTTACCACTGATCAACTCAGCTACCAAACACACCCTAAATATTTATGCTAAAGCCTCAAGGCCATTCGAGACAAGACCGACAGTCATTCAGAGCTTTTGTGATCCAAAGGACAATGCTGTCTTTCAAGTCACAAAAGGCCTTATTTCCTATCAAGCCTGGCTCAAAATGCCATGAAATTTAGTAGGGACATTCCTAGACTCTCTAAAAACTAAATGCAAAAAGAACCGACTCAATCTAACCTAAAAACCTACATGTGATAATGACCTCTAACTAACTATATAAAAGGATACTATGAGCGACTTAGGGTTTCAACACCCTATTCCATTTCAAATCATAGGCAACCATTCATGACTCTTCCCATGGTCAAAAATGGATGTCTACAGTATTGTAGTTTTTATTTTAGCTTGTTGAATCATGTAATTGAATATTATAATAATAGCCTAAAGTATGCAAATTTATTTTTTCATTACATAGCATAGTCATGGACAACAACTATTCAAGTTGGTTTGTGAGTAGAAAGGATTCAGTTATTCATGAAAGGCAACTTGTCAAGTTGGTTTGTAAGTAGAATGAGCTTAGTTATGGATATCTTTTCCTATAAAAGAAGGGGCTTATGGGACCATACTTTTGGATTAGACTAGCATTGTTTCTTAAAGATGGTGAACTTAATAGTGTTTGATATTTAGCTGGATAGGAAAGAAATGATCACAAAATTTTGGGATACGTCTTTGATTTGTGAAATCCTAATGTAAACTTATGATAATATCTTATGTCAAAGCACAACTCTATAGCTCTCATTGTTTGGCTAGATAGAAAAATAACCACTATAGCAGGTTTTTAATAAGAAACAAAAATAATAATAAAAAGACAGGTTCCAAAGGAGGAAAAGGAGTCTGTCCAAAAGAATTCCCTTACTCAACCTACTTGGACTATACAAATAAACCTTACTCAAAATTCTAAATCCTATACATTTCTAAAACCCTACAAACTATAACTGGGGATAAAAATCCCTCATAATGCCACCGGTTAACACTGCCCTTTAGCTAGAAAGTTAGACTCACAATTCCTTGATATATTAATCCAATAAATAGAACGCTCAAACTATCATAATGCTTTAAATGGGTTTGATTTGTAATCCACAATTGTGCATTGGAAGCTCAAACTATCATAATACTTTAGATGGGTTTGATTTGTAATCCACACTTATGCATTGGAACTCTACAACAAAGATGAGAATTAGCTGAATTAGCTATTGGTGTGGTGATATTATCAGTATCGTTAGAGACTTGAAGGAAATTTAGGAATCTTTAAGGATCATTTGACTTTTGTCTTTTTTTCACATTTGTAGATTCACCTTCTATGATAGTAAAAGATAATTGTGCATTCATCTTCTTAAAATCGTAAAATAAGCTCCATCAATTCAACGTTGATGAGTCTTTGAGGCAGCTTATTCTTAAAGGGAGAAAACAAAGTCTTGGAATGTTCTCTACGAAGGTGATCAACACCAATGTACTTCAAATAAAAGGGTACAACCATTGGCAATTGATGTATAAGCCAATTAAATTAAGGGAACCACAAATTGATGGGTAATGGCCAAACAGAGAACGAGGTAACTTGTTATCTTCAATTTGAAGAAATATTTGATAAGCCGATAATAAAATTTAAAATTTTAGGTATCTGACTCTACTCACCAAGACTTTAAGTCTCACATAAGTTGTGTTGAATTTAATGGCTTCTTTGAAATTATTATAGGAAAATTTGAATATTTTTACTTTGATATTTAGATTTTTAATATTGCATATTTTGAACTTTATATGCGGTAATGCATTTTGTTGTTATGTTTCTAACTAGTACAATCATAAAGTAAGAATTGTTTTAAATTTTTAGCTAAATTGGGACATTTTCATATGGAGTATTGTTCATGTTTGTAGGTCTATCATTGGTTGCCTTTGGGAATGGGTGGTGTAGGAAAGATAAAAGGTATGCTTGGTTTGATATTGTAAATGATCCATTTATTTTGGTTGTATTACTTGATATGTTACGAAAATGATTTTTGTTTATTATATATGTACATCGGTATTTTTAAATAGTGCACCATAAGGTCACACATTCTATTTGGCTAAAATCGAGAAGTTAATTGAAGTAAATTCAAGTACATTACTGGAACATATCCTACAGTTTCTTTTTTGTTTTGTTTTGTTTTTTCTACCAACAAATAGAAGCTTCACCCCTACTCCAATACTTCTAACATTGGCAAATGGTATCAATGCGTTTCTATGTGCATCAATACATTCTCAACTAAGCCAATAGGCTATTGGCATATATTACGGTTGAATTAGTTAAGATAAATGAACCTACAAGACAAATAGCATTACTTGTTTTGAAAAAACCTATTTATGACATGCTAAAATAATTTTAATTATGTAAGGAAAAAAAATACTTAGTGTACATAATATATGCCAAAGCATATTGTTGCTTACATTGCTCAAATACATCTTTTACATGGTGTTTATAGTTGCTTTTCTTACTCACCTAAAATAATAAGGTTAAATGGGCCTATGGATCTATGGCATAGGAAACAACAATAAGTTGTTATTAACCTCCTAAGGAAATAGCTGACGTTCCAAGAGTTGATGCATTTTGATAGAGTGTCATCTAACTAGGAGTAAGGAACAAGTGAACAAATTAATGTCTCAACTTCCCCCATTAAAGAACCCCTTGCTTTCACGGAGATGCCCGCCAATAGGATGGATGCCCTCTAAAAGAAGAAATAACGTTTCTTCTAAGGATGCCCGCTAAGAGATGGAAGTTGGGATAGTAGGAGGGCTTGGACCTATTCTCCCCCAAAATGTACGCCTCTGCCTCATGAGCTTGCCTAGGTCATTGGCAGTAAATGGGAAGTTCTTCTAAGAACTTGGTGTTGGTAGCAGTGAGGTTGAGAGCCCATCCTCCCTGCAAGAGTAGGCGGTATACGGTCCACTCAGGATGCCTCGAGGGATGTGGCTTGGAGGAAAAGGAGTGAGATCTAGTTACGGCTGATAATGCTTCCTCTGCGAGAGGATGGAAGCCTTTGCTTTAACCTTCCTGAGAATGAATGATGGTGACGTAACACATAAAGGGCAACTCATTTAATACAACACTGACTTGCATTTAATGCAAGATAGTGGCGGCCCTGGCAAAATATGCTTCACTCACCTCTTTAGTTGACCACAAGCAACCTAGTACACTAATGCAAGCTTATCATGTCAGTAATGTGCCCATGGTCACCTACTGTTCACGCTCCTTCCTATGTAGCAGGGATGCATGATTGATTTAATCACTTAGGAAGTGGTGAGGATCGGATATAGGAAAAAGTGGCCTTGTAACCCATTATACTAACCTTTCCTAAGGCTTTTATTCATCCTTCTCCTACCCCACATTTCTCTATAGAAGCCAACCTCATTTAGCAACAGTAACCAACCAGGAAGGGAGTGTTGAATGTAACAATTACTCTATTCACCCACCATAACCACTCTAAATCCACATCCTTACCCTTTTTAAAACTATGACTCTACTTGAGTGCATTATCTACTCAGAAACCACACATCCCACATAAATACACCGCTATCAATTTATCAAGTAACTCTTGCTGGGGGCATTAAGTTACTAATCCTTGGCCCCCTTTAACTCTACTTTTCTAGAGTGCAGGGTGGAAGTTTAATCTTTGGGGAAGGATTTAAACATCTTACTACCTAGAGAGATAATGCTCCCCTCAAGTTACTCACTCAAGCATCCCACAAGGCACTGTTCACGCTCCATCATATCTAAGTTAACTTTATTTTCTCTACAAGCATTATCTCTCTCTCTCTCTCATACCTATTGTGTGGCCAGCCTCCTTGCTCTCAAAGAATCTCTTAAAACATTTTTGCGACTCCATTGGGGAGTTGGTACATACGATGGCTAGAACTACTCGAAGTAATGCTTGTGAAAATCAAGAGGAAATTAGTGAATTTAATTCTCCCATCATTAGTGTGTCTCCCAACCCACACCAAGCCATGATAAATGAAACCCCCATTGCATTAGGCCTCTCTCTCACTATAATGATCCAAGAGCAAGTCTCTCAAGCCTTTTGTTCTCAACAACTCCATGGGGAGCCGCCTCAACACCCCCACCAACCTTGTAATGCCTCGAGAGTAGAGCCACCAGCTCCACACTGAGGAGGGTCTGCAGCTGCTGCAGTAGCCCTCAATAGACCAGGAGTCCAAGCTCCTTAATTAATGCTAAAATGTTGGTTATATAGAGCATAATTGGTTCATTTTATCCCTTTTTCCCTCTATAAGTTGGTTTAGTTATGTAGAATTTCCTTTTTATGTTGGTTTTCACGTTTTATAAGTCATTTGGAGGCTCTGAGCTAAAAGAGATTAATAAAGCTTAAGGAAGGGTGTTGGAGAGCATAAGAGTTAAGATGAAAGCTTGATGGATATTTGATGCGGTAAATTGAAATTTTTATCGGTTGAGCTTTCACAAAAGAGCTACCCCAAGCATTTTCTACTTGAGTTTTATCAGAAGTCAAGAAAATGTACCTGAGGCTCACTCAATCGGTTGAGTTCAATTTCTACCGATTGAGATTTCACAGAGAGGAAAAGGCCACGAAGACCTCAACTAGTTCGAGGGATCTCTACCGGTTGAGTTTTTATAGAATCGCAAAGCTGAGCCAATCACTACTGATTGGGATCCAATTTTTATGTAAAGATGTGTGGGAACCCAAAAAAAGAATATAATTTTTTAAAACATCAGGGATATTTTTGTACTTGCTCTCTTTCCCTAGCAACCCTATTTGGAAATGGTATAAATACTCTCATTTGAGTAGGAGTTTCTCTCTCTTCCTCCATTCTCTCTTCTCTTAGCTCTTTTAAGGTTTATAGCTTAGGGTTATTTCATTGCTTTACATAGCTGATTCCATAGATTTTAGGGGAATTCGACGTGAAGTCCTAATTAAATAGGTTTTAATTCGTGCGGTCCTCAAAATAAGTTTTTATTGCGAAAGATCCTTTTGGACAAAATTGCCCCTCTTCATGCGCGCAAAAGGATCAAATCCCGTATCAAAAGTGAAAGCATCTTTTTCATAACTGAACTAGACGAAATCAACAAAAACCATCCCAAAACTGAAAAGCTGCTTTTCATCATCTCGAACGAAAGCTCTTTCATCCATTTTCGCTTTCGTTTCACATCTCACAGTGATCTTCTCTCAAGCAAGCCGTCTGCTATCTCCATCAAGAAAACCACTCGAAAACCCAAAATATAAAAGAAAACCCACTCGAAACCCACAAGAAAACTACTCGAAAACCCACATTCCTCTACAAATCGTCTCCAAATCCTTTTCTTTGCATCCATCATCTCAAGCAAGCATAAAATTGTTTTCTACAGTCATCGACTACATTCGTTTGCAACAGAAACCCAGTTGAAAATGGGGAAGAAGACGCGAAGCACAAGAGTTTGGAAAAATGAAGAACCAACCACGAAAACCAGTGAGAAAAGAAACCCTAAATAATATTTTCTCCTCCTAGTTTGATCTATAACATAAATAAACACTAAAACCCATTATTTCTTGGATTTAAGCACCGAGACCCATATTTACTTTCAAAAAATCCACTACCAAAATTGTTGTTGATGTGGGTTTAAGCATGGATTTAACCATCAGAACCTATATTGACTTCGAAAAGTCCACAACCTATTTTGGTTGTTAATGTGGGTTTAACCATCGAAAATTGTAGTAGACCCCTAGTTTTTATGGACTCGATTGATTTTGGTTAGTTGATTTTGATGATTGCTTTTGGATTTCATAAAACCTGTTTTTGTTGTTAATTTGGGTTTATGGAAAAAATTTGAAGTAGTTTTTATGAACTTGACTGATTTTGGTTAGTTGATTTTGATGATTTCTTTTGGATTTCAGAACACTTATTTCGATGATTTCTATTGGTTAGTTTTTGACTCCTTTACATATGCTATGAGTTCCTACGTGATTTGCATTTGACTTAGCCCATATTCTACTTGGTTTGAACACATTTCACTAACTCACATTGAGTTGTTCATATGAGTTTGCATAAGGGTCTCATCCTCTGTTTTTTTTGGCCTATGTGTGTAGTTTTTGACTTCTTTACAAATGCTATGAGTTCCTACATGATTTGCATTTGACTTGGCCCATGTTCTACTTGGTTTGAACACATTTCACTACCTCACATTGAGTTGTTCATATGAGTTTGCATGAGGGTCTCATCCTCTAAATTTTTGGCCTATTGTGAACCCGCCACCTCGCTTTTAAGCTTTTAGAATTGGATTCACTATCATCATGGATTGTAGATAATTATCCTTCTCTTTTAAATACTTGTTTATCCTTCTCTATTATCCATTCAAGATCATCCAATCCTAATCATCATTCTCTACTGTGGGAGTCCACTTAGATTGGGTTTTGAAAAATGAAAGGAGTTTAATAAAACTGAGAGTCGCCACCTTATTTTTAAGGAATAAGGAAACCATAAAAAAAAAAAGAGTTTTATTTTCAATAAAACAATGACTCCATATTTTAAGGAAAAGCAAGTCTTCGAACCAAAATTGGATTCGGGAGCTAGGTTATGAGATAGGAAGGTTCCAGAACGCATCCTGTTGGCACCTATCTCACCCTAATTAAAGGTCTCCTAATTACTTTTGAGCTTTATCAAAATCTTATAAAAAAACAACCCTAATTATCTAATCAACCAAAAAGATATGAATAATAATATATAATAATAATAGATAATAAAAAAGCAAACACAATCCTAAAGACCTTAGGAGACTCACAGTCAACCTAAGATTGGACTTACGCCCTATTGGCTGCCTATGTACTTTATCAGTGCCCTGACAGAGATCAAAGTCCATCGTAGTTAGTGTCCTAACAGAGATCAAAGTCCATCGTAGTTCGAAATGCCTAGGACTAATCCTAAGATAGGGAACTACCTTCAATTATCTTTTAAGATCTACTTAGAATTCTAATTTGAAGAGACCTCTTATTCAAACACAATTCTTTCTAAAAAAAAAAAAAACAATTCTTTTCAAAATACAACTCTTTTCTTATCCAAATACCTTTCAAAAGAGTCTCTTCTAGACTAAAACTCTAATTAAACCAAAAAAATGACTTTTGGGGATAATCCCTTATCTCAAGAGAGTTCTAGGAAGGTTGGACACCTCACCCAGTCCTAGGGTCTCTAAAATACATTTCCTACTTGTATCTAGACTATAACACTAATTAAAATACTTCCTAAACATACTAACAAGAATGGACAACAACTTTAACACATCTAAATATGCAAAACAAACCTAGAATGATACAAAAAATGATCCTAACCTTTGCTAAGTTGTCATAGAATCAATTTATAACCTAAATGCCTAAAAATACATTAAACTAAAATAATTAAAGGATGTTTACGACAATCTTTGTGGAAGACCAATAGAAGAGACAGTAGTGAGTTCTGCAGCTCTGGGTGAGAATTCCATGATTCAATTTTTGGATTAAAAAGGGAGAATGCCGCACTTTAAAAAAAAACTAATAAAAAACTCCAATATAGACACCGACAGCAGCTCCTGCTGAAGCAATTGTAGCAGCTCCGGCACCGATTGATTTTGCACCTTCTAACATTTCTAGTTGATAATCCTCGTCACTCCAAAGAAAACCATGGGGTGGTTATTGAGAAAACCGTGGGGTGGTAATTGATTCTGCTCCCGCTCGAGCTTCTATCTGGGGAAGCCCTTCGCTAGCCTTTGGCGGATTCAGATTCTTACCTTTCCGGCTTCTGAACATTTATATTCTTTGCCAGCCTACCCCTTCGCAACCGCTCCTGCTTGGGCTTCTTTGAAGTGAAGCCCTTCGCATCCGCTCCCGATTAAGCTTGGGCTTCTTTGAAGTGAAGCCATTCGCATCCCCTTCAATAAACATTAAAGAAAACCGTGGGGTGGTTATTGACGTGGGGTCGTGTAAGATAGGGTTTTCTCAGAGGTCGTGTAAGAAAACTAGGGATAAAATACTGGTTTTTCTCATAAATGTAACAGAAATCTGGTCTGGCGCTGCTCATTTGATTAAAATCCTCCCGTTGCCTTACCCTGGATATATACGACATATATCCTAATCCGTAACGAGATGAGATTAGAACTTTGCTATCTCATTGTACAGATACTCAGGCTATTGGGATAGATTTATTTTCCGGGGAGGGGCCAGGAAATAGTAAAAGGTTGGTGTAGTAATTTGAACTTCAATCATGGAGTACCAACTAATTTATGTACTTTTGTTAATAGTATGTACTTTTTATTCCGTAGTAGCTTACGAGTACATACTGTATCTATATGGATAAAAGGCATACTGCATTTATATATATCCCTAAAGAGTGCTCACTATCTATATATAATTTTTTTTTTTTAGAGGATGAGACCCTACATGCATTTAGGTTACTTTTCCGGTCACTACAAGTTTGACTTGTGACCATAGGCTTACTCTATGCCTAAAATGCTATGGAGTTCCTACATGCTTTCGATGTTGTGATGATAGGTCCCATATCACTGTGGTTTTATTTTCATTTCGCTACCCTATATTATTTCCTACATACATTTTTTTCTTCCAGAATTTGTAAAGTGTTGTGGAATGACAACTCAATTTTCCTATATGTAACTATATTTATATACTAATGGAACTATATTTATTTATAGGAAAACATGAAAAAAAGAAAAAGAAGTCGACTGGCACACAAAATTATAGACCGCAGTTTAGGTCCAACCTAAACTCAATCTCTACACTTCTCCAATCTCTATATTTAACAGAGAACCACATTGCTGCTCTTCGAAGAACTGCCTTTTGGCAATTCTTCAATGCCATAATCAACAGCAATATTCAGCAAACTGTACTAACAAAGTCGCGTCAAGAAGTAGTGAAAATTGTTCAAGCCTATAATCCTGTCACAAAGAAGATAAAGTTGGGAAGACGGCAATGTAGCTCAAACCGCTCAATGTATCTCTAATTTTTGATATTTCTGCTGGAGCAAATACCATGGAAAATACGCAAACAACCACTAAAGCATCTGCATTCATTCGAAGAAGGTTTCCCAAAACAAAAACAAAAAAATCATTTCGCCACAAATAAAAATCCAGCTATTAAGTGCTTGCCAAGGCAACACTATAGACGATTTTGAGGTTATGGCGAGATTACTCTGTATGTATGCATGTTCAACACTTTTCTTCTCAACTTCTGGCCATCACATATCATGGAAATATGTGAGGTACATAGAAGATTTAGACAACATGCATACACATATGCATGGTCGGATGAAATTGTGAGCAATTAATTGAAGGGCTTGAGAAATCAGTCTCAGACCCTAATAAAGCCATTGGTTGTGTCCCATTTTTGTTGGTATGTATCATAACCCAAGACTTTACTTCACAAGAAAACATATTGTTCATGCTAATTCCTACAAAAATAAACTAATTTATTCATTTTCTTTTGTTTTGTTAAAATTTTTGGCTTTGTGAGCACACAACGACTGTGGATCCACCCAAAGAAAAGTTGTTTCCAAGATTCCTCAATTGGGACTTAAGAAATCTACACAACGGTCTCAAAACAATTGACCTAACTAAGCTAAAATGCAAACAGGTACTTCACAAAACCATCAAAATTTAGTTTATTATGCTTCATGTTATTCATTACATTGATGTTCACTATATATTTATTCATTTTCTACTATTAAAGGTTCTAGTTGATGAAGAGGTCACACTTACCCATGAAGAACAAATTATACACCAACAAGAATTAGAAGGGGGACAAGAAAGACAGCTAGAAAAAGAGGATGATGAATTACCTACTAATGTAAGTTCATTAAATCTAAAATTTGAACTATTCAACTTTCAAAAATATCTATAAAAAAAAAAAACATTCAAATACATTATTGCTAACTTTTAATTTCACTACACTTTAATCTTAACAGCCACTGCAAATAAAGAATTCAGAAGAGTCAAAACAATTTGAGGAAAATTCTGAATCAAACACAAATGTAAAGTTTGAGGAACTTTTTGAAGAAAGCAGTGAAGAAATGGAAGAGGAAGAAATCCATAAACCTGTGGATGAATGTCCTGAAAAAGATGATATTTTTGTGCATCTTGTTGCAGGGGACACAACCTTCAAGTTTCCAAGAAGCAGTGGCGAAGATGATATTTCTGGACAAAATCTACTATCCTCTGCATCTTTGCAACCAACAGTTAGCCTTGGAGAGGACATGATGCCTGTCCATTGGAAACTTCAAGAACTGAACCAAAAGATTGAAGAAATCCAGAAGAATAACATGAATAAACTGGATGGAATCAAACACCAATATGAGATTGAGGCAGAAAAGCTTCGAGAAAAAGTTAAACAAAGTGAAGAGGATGCAGTCAAAGTCAAAGAGGACAGTGTGCATCAGCAACAGCAACTGAAGCAGTAGCATGAAACTGAGATAGAAGCACTTCAAGCACAAATCATGCAGCTAAACCAACACAATAATCAGTTGACCCAAGAAAAAGAAGAACAAGATGACGAGGTTCAAAAACTGATCACAGAGCATGAAGTTCAAGCTGCTTACTACATTGAAACTAATTACAACCTTGAAATGCAAATTTCAAGACTCAATAGTCATGATACAAAGCTTGAAGATACCATTGATGACTATGAAGTTCACAAGGTCACACAACAAACTGCACCAAAATCAGTTGGTGATGAACAGAAGGAAGAAGTGAATGAGCAACAATCCTATATTCAACGTATAAAAAAAAAAAAAAAAAAGAGTTGCAAAAAGAGATTCTGATTTTAGATACCAGAAGACAAAGAAGCTCAGAAAAAAGAATGAAGAAGAAGTTGCCAAAAATGAAGAGAAAGAAAAAGAAGTTATTGAAGTGGACAAATTACCTGGACCCAAGCAAAAGAAAGACAATAGGAATTTCCTTGTAGTAATTCAAACTTCTCCGGTTTCAAACTTCTTGACTGCAAAAGAAAAACAAAGGCTTAATGAAATATTTGAGCACATTAGAGGAATAATGTAAGATAACAAACCCAATTTTTATTATAAATTCCATTTTCTTTACTTTTTTCTTATTCTATTTTTGGTTCATTTACTTCACTGCCTATGTCTACATGATATAGTGGTCAACTTTGGTCTGGTGAAAAAAATAGCCATGTCTGCATGGACAATATATATGAACTTTTGGCTAAAGGGCAAGTTTCAAACAATGTATGTTAACATCAGTTCAATACCTCAAATTCTTTTCACTAATTCCAAATACCAATTCTTTACTGTTGTAAGACCTGCATATATTCACTATAAATTTTTATCAACAAATAATTGATGTTTATGGTGAGCGATTGGCAAGATATATCAAGGAAACAAAAAAAAAAAAAAAAAAAAAAAAAGTTGATAGATCTTTCTTCTTTTCCTGCTTGTGTTGGGTAATGAGCACTTAACTAAATACCATACTCATATACTATTGTTCATAATCAACTTCTGGTATATTGTTGCTTCTTAACAGACATTCATCAAACAGAAAAATAATTTCCTGCTGGAAGACCACATCAAAAAGTACTTGCTGGGGAAGGAAAGACAAACTACCTTCTTGCACTGCCCGATCAACACCAGTGGCAGGAGATTCATAATGAATCACTGGACCTTTCTTGTATTTGATAGGCATCATGGACAATGGACCCACTACAACTTCTTAAAACCAAGAACAACACAAAAAAAGGACCACTACTTTGAGGATGCCAAAAAATTTGTAAGACTCATACCTTATACTAAATCAGACAAATATACTTCCTAATAAAAATTACTTTCCACTTACTGATTTCTTCACTTGATTTCTTAACTAAATTACTCTACTATTTATAGATCAAATATATTCAAAAGTTTATGGACGAGCATGTCAAACTCGGTCTTTTTAAAGAAAATGATCTTGATGGTCCACTTCAATCTTCTGCCGAATGCCCACAACAAGATTCTTCTAGGTAACAGTTTACATATTCAATACATTAACTTCCTAAATTGAAATGAAACTGACCATCAAACAAAATTTCTCCTGCAATGTTGATTGTGGAGTTTATGTTTGCTATCTCATGAGGCAATTGGCAAATCAAGCAAACATAAGGCCAACACTTACAATTGAGTACATAAGAGAGTTCAGAGCAAAACTCATTCGTGCATTCCTATAAAACAAAGGCAGATCTTGCGACAAAGAAGTGTATGAAGCTGATCTTGAAATTGCCAAAAATTATGAACAATTAATCTTTTGATGAACTGTACAATATTCATTTAATTAGTTTTGAATTTTTGTACTCCATATGAACAAATTTCATTTGTATATTATATAGTGAATTTTCATTTTAATACCTTTATGAAAAATTCATTTTAATCTTTGTGTTGTGGTTGCGTCCCTTTTATTTGAAAAATGGTATGGGTTCCTACATGGTTTCATGTAGTGACTTGGAAATGGTCCAAAATGGTTAATGTTTGTGGGTATTTGAATGGCATAACATGGAATGCAGCCTCCACATTTGTGACCACAACTTGGTGGCATTGACCCAAGTCTGCTCAGCCCTCTGTACACTTCTTCCATTTGCATATAGAAGAACTTGAGCCACATACTTCAGTCTTATTGGTCTGTTGATACTTTTTGTGATTTGACTGGTAAAGTCCATTTACCTCCCGTCACAATTAACTGTTCTCCGTACATATTTTAGGTTCCTATTGCATGTCCACTTGAAGCATACAAATTGATTAGTGAAAATTTCATTTTAATACCTTTATGAAAAATTCAATTTAATCTTTGCGTTGTAGTTGGGTCCCTTTTATTGAAAAATGGTATGGGTTCCAACATGGTTTCATGTAGTGACTGGGAAATGGTCCCAAAATGTTTAATGTTTGTGGGTATTTGAATGGCATAACATGAAATGCAGCCTCCACATTTGTGACCACAACTTGGTGGCATCGACCCAAGTCTACTCAGCCCTCTGTACACTTCTTTCATCTGCATATGGAAGAACTTGAGCCACATACTTCATAGTCTTATTGGTCTGTTCATACTTTTTGTGACTTGGCTGGTAAACTCCATTTATGTGACGACCCAAACCTGTTCTATGACAATATTATGCATTATATCGGAATAGACCAAGAATGAGATGAAACAATTTGAATTATATTAATAAACTCAAAAGTAATACGCAAATGTGTGCATATGTCATGTCATTCAAACGTCCTTAGCGATTAAAAGAAAACAAAATAAGCCAACAACCCTGGCTTATAGGATAAACAAAATACAACTTAACTATTCAACATTTGCAAGGTACTAAAAAAAAAAAGGGTACAACGAATGTGTAATTAACATATACAAACATTCCTTAAAATCCTAACAGTGTGCCTTCCAAGCCTTGTCTCCATGCAGTTAAGTTCAACACATTCACCTGGGGAAGTGCAATTAAGCAGGGGTGAGCTAGCAAACAAAGCTAACGTACAACCTCAATATAATAACTATACTGTATAAATTTAACACAATCACAATCCATTCAATACATAACATAATGCAATGCAAAGAAAAATATGATTTCATGTCCATTCTAAGTTCCTCGAGGTGGTTCAACGACCAATAGGTGAGTAAAGCAGCGCTATAGAAAGATCAGTCTTAGGCATCACAACATCTCTTCAACCTAGACGACCACGATATAGCCCCTTTCATTTCCACCTAGGCAAGTACTGCTTTTCAAACAATCCAAAAGATAAATCATATAACAATCCTTTAATCACATTTCATCACATTTCATCACCACTTTTCAACTTATTTCTCCATTTTCCATAATTCAAAAAGTCAGTACTGCCCAAGTCCAGGTTCTTAATATGACTGTAAACTTTCAACCAATAATTCAATGCTTTTCATCGCAATAATTATCATCAAATAATGAAATCATAATAACACAATTCTTCCATTTCAATTTCAACAAACATAAACATACAGTCATAATCATTTATAATAAGAATCGTAAGTTTCCCTACCTGCAAGGCTTACACAGTTTATTGTAGACTGGACTGGCTTTAGGTATCACCTATCAATCACAAATAAAAAGCATTAATAATGAATAACGATTATACATATATCTATATAACAATGATAATTCACATTTCAAGAAAAAGAGATAACCATTTGAGCTTTAAAACAAAAATAAAAATATATATATAAACTTACAGTGTGAAAATCAGTTTTGGTAATCTGGCTATATATTCTAGCTCAGTTATTAGAATTTAATGAGCTTTAGTGTTCTGAAAAGGGGACTCAAAGATCTACAACTTTGTCTCTAATATCAATAGTCCAATTCCAACGTTTTCAAGGTCAAAATCAGCAATTAACATAACCTACTGAGTTTGGACGAAATCTGTTCACTAATAAAAATCAGTCTTCAGTAAAATGGGCATAACTGTTAGCAGAAAATTCCAAATGAGACAAAGTCAAGCTTGTTAGAAAGATAACTTGAAAATCTACAAGCTTCATGAAGAAAGTTTAGTCTAATTCAGCCTCTAACAGTGCCGAATATGTCCAAACAGTATGCTCTGTTTTTAGAAACCCAAATTCCAGATTTTCCCTCATTTTCCCCGGAATTTTCTCGGTAACCAAACACTCTTTCTTTCATTCAAACTTCACCAAATTCACATATATTAGACACAAAGCATATACAAACAATTTTAATAAAGGAAATTTGTCTAGTTTCAAATACAACACTCAATTAATCATCATACACCAAGAAAACTAAAACTTAAACCCATAAAACCCATTTTCTTCATACAAAACCCATATACATGTTCCAACTCCCACCAAAACTCAATCACCACCATCAATACATTCAAAATATCATTTGAAACACAAAACCCACAATAAAATTCACAACCAAACATCTATAATCCATTAAATCAGAAAATTACACAAAGAAAACTAACCCACATATACAAAAACTCACCTTTTATCACTTCAAGGATGAAGTTTAGCAAGAATTGGACAAGAATTTTGGTTGTTCCTACTCCCAGCTGCTCTTCCTCTATTTCGGCTCTCAACTCTCCCTATTCTCACGAAGCTTCAAGAAGGTGGAGGATGATACTCATCCAAAAGGTTTTAAAACAAATTTGGTACATAAATGTCCTAATTTAAAATGTTTAAAATCATTTTGTAATTTCATATATCCCAATATTTTAAAACAATTATTTCTACTCCTAAACACCCTTATTTTCATAAAAACAACCTTTTATAATAATCTATACTTCCCACATATTTCAAAAACACATAATCATTATTTCACTGATCACATTATTAACTAATCACATAAACACATAAATTAGCACTAATTTAACATTTAAGAATATAATTAGCAATTTAAAATTTTAGGTTGTTACAATTTACCTCCCCTGTCACAGTTAACTGTTCCCATAAATATTTTAGGTTCCTACAGCATGTGCACTTGAAGCCTATTAATATAATACGAAATTGATATCTAACATTTAAATCAATATCATTCATACTACAAGTGATTTTTTGGCAGATATTAATTGTTGATTCTGAATGGGGATTTTGAATAAAACAAGTATATTCTTAAAATAGTTTAAGAATGAAGTACTTGATAAAATATAAAGAAATTTTATATAAAGGATGTCATTTACAAAATTGCCTAAAGGAATATTTAATACAAAATGTTTTCTTTCGAGAACACAAGTCTCATTTACTAGGACATCAGAGTCGACAGCAGATTTTAGTTTAATTACTATTATTGAAAATAATGAAGTTGCAAAATTTGTTTGCATAGAGTTTCCATTGCCATAACACCTTTAGTGTGTGTTAGAAGCCTTTTCTTACGAAGACTAGTATAAAATACTATGATGATTGGTTTTAGTGCAAGTGGGAGATTGTTAGAGATTTGCCCTAAAACCAATCCTGAAGGGCATATCAATTTTATATTATATTAATTTGAAGGCATGACTTGTCTTATATATTTAAATATGTACATGAAAGGTCCATGAATAAATTATAAGAGAAATATACATCTCAAGTTGTTGAGATAGGTAGACCGATATTTCTCATACACATTTATTCTAAAGAGTTCCTACTCATAGGTTTATTAAAGTGGATATTTATAAACCACTAAGAGTAGCACATATTTAAACTAACTCCAATGGGAGGATAGGTAGTCTTTCCTATCCGTATAGTGACACTATAGTTAATCTGTGAGTGCATGTTAGAGAATATGTACACTGAACATGATCTACAAGAATATTCTTATGGAGTTTAAGTCAAAGGAATATTCTATTGTTACGTCCATTTATTTGGTAGTCCTTAAACCTGAGACACCATAGCTGTCTTGTGCATAGGTTGTTAGGGTTTGATAGTGTCTCGTATATCCTTAACCATCATGATGTAATCGGTACTCATTGGCTCTAATGAGATATACATGTAGATAGATGGGTGTGCAATAAGAAATCATCACTCTCACTTTAATGAGAGAAAATGTCAATGTTAGTTCACAAAGATAATTCTCCGTTTGAATCTCTAGCCAAAGTGATAGGTGAACTGTGAAAGAGTTTCATCGGGTTCATCTAATTGAGATATTTTGTAGAATATATAACAAGATGTTGAGATAGGGGTTTGACTTATAACCATACCTGATTATCTTAACAGTGACATTAGGAGATGAAAGATTAAGCAATATGAAGGGTTCGTTTAGTTCTGCTATTCACCCACACCTAGGGTACGTCATGATATGTTGCTAGATGTCACTCATGACTAGTGAAGGCCTAATGGTAAGTGTTATCATTGATGGCAAAATTGGAATTGTTCCAAATGAACCATAAATAGAAAGTTTCTATTTTTGAGAGATATCGAGATGTCCCTGTCCACTACTAGGTTGAAGTGAACCCAAAGGGTCACACACATTAAGGGCATAAGTGAGTCTTTTGAATTAGTGAGAGGGGAATATTCATATTTATTATTAATTTGGTCATTATTATTAATAGTTAATAAGTGAGGGGTCAAATCATAAATACAAGGAATATTTTCTTTCTATAAATAAGGGATACTAGGTCAAGCTAGCACTAAGCAACCTATTCATCACTTTGTGGAGGCTAAGAATTAGTGGAGAAACCTTAGGGCTAAATTCCCTAAGCTCTCTCTCTCATAGATGAAATCCCCACTCCCTCTCCAAGCTTGCATCTTTTCAAGGGTTGATTGGTTGCAAGGGATTCTTGAGGTCTTGTGCTCGTGTGGATACCTTGGAGCCTTCATCCACTTTGAAGCTCGATTCGAAGTTACATCAAGGCATTCAAGTAAGTACATTTAATTTGTTAAATATGTATTCTTGTTTTATATTCATGGTTCGATGCTTGTGTTTGTCCCTTGCTTAGCTTTGATGAAGGATTCATATTTTAAAAAAGTTGTGTTATTCGTTTTCCGCTGCGAATCCTTTTTCCATCAAATCCTTTCAGTTGGCCTTTTGATCCGCCAACAGTGGGTCCAATTAGGGATAGAAAATTTCCCCATCCCCGCCCTGACCCGATCTGCCCCGCCCCTATAGGGGAGTGTTTTTTTTGGAAGTTTGCGGGATACAGGGCGGGGATGGGGCAAACAAAATTTGCCCCGCCGGGGTACGGGGCGAGGACTGGTTTACCATTCCCCGCCCCGCCCTAAGGGGATTCCCCATCCCCGCCCCGCAGGGATTTCCCATCGCTGATTCATTTTCATCAAAATAATTGATACAAGTGTGTAGAGAGGTTCGAACCCAGAACCTCATGCCTATTATGAAAAGGCCTTACCACTAAGCTATGTATAACTTTATGTTTCTAAGTTGTGATATATAATATTTAACCTTATTTCATATATTTTTATAAATCTATATCTATACTATTTATAAAATGCCCAATTTTGAAAAAACTTTTGTCGACTAAAATGCTCTCGCATTAAATGTTAATGACCCTTTTACCCTCTTACAATATTAACTACATGAAGTTTATATTTAATTTCTTTTTTAAGAGTCATATTTTCAATTAATTTCCTAATTCAACAAGGTATCAACAAAGTTTGTTATATTTTTAATGTTTTGAATATTAAAAAAAAAAATTTATCGAATAAAGAGAGAATTAACAATAATTTTTTTGCCATACTCACAAAAAATCATAATGATCCAGCGGTCAGATGACCTTATCCATTATAACAAAAACTACTTATGTTGGTTTCATCTAAGTTGTGTATCATATGGTTCTTATTCATATTATACAAATGTTAACATAGGGGTGCTATTTTGTAAAACCGATCGTTGGATAAGATGTTCCATATATACACATTGCGCATAGAAAAAATCACATAGATCCGACGGTTGGTTTTTGAGAAAACATTTAAATTGTTTAAACTTGTGTACCATATGGTTCTTATTCATATTGTACAAATGTTAACATGGGGGTACTATTTTGTGAAACCGACCGTTGGATAAGATGCTCCAAATAAACACATTGTACATTTTTGAGAAAAACATTTAAATTGTTTAAACTATGCAAATTTAATATCATAGTTTTTTCAAGAATGTGGCATTTAGTAAAAAATAACAGTTGGATCAACATGATTTTTTTCATGCATGCCTTACATAAGCGGAACATTTTATCCAACAGTTGTTTTTTAAAATGTCACAGGGAGAAGCTGAACAGCTACATACTGTATCATGTAATGCAAGATATTAATACTTGAATGCATGTAAATTTATATGTACTATGTGTCCGTGTGTATATAGACTGTGTGTGTGTGTGTGTGTCTATATATATATATATATATGCTTAGCACCTCGTTGAATTTGGAAATTAATTGAAAATATGACTCTTAAAAAAGGAATTAAAGAGAAACTTCATGTAATTTATTATTAGTTCTCTCTTTATTCGATAAAACTTATTTGTTATTTTTTTTTTAATATTCAAAATACTAAAAATAACAAACATTGTTGATACCTTGTTGAATTAGGAAATTATTTGAAAATATGACTCTTAAAAAATGAATTAAAGATTAACTTCATGTAATTAATATTGCAAGAGGGTAAAAGGGTCATTAACATTTAATGCGAGGGCACTTTAGTTGATCAATTTTTTTTTTCAAAATTGGGCGAAGTAGTATATGTTGGCCCAAGTATATACCTCTAGAGGAGGGGTGAATAGAGGTATTGCAAACTTTAACAAAAATTACCAAATTAAAAATTAGGTCCAATTAAATTTAGCGGAATATAAACAAATTAACAAATTTAATTGGAAATGAGAGAGCAAGAAAGAATCACAACTCAACAATATATAACAAGTATATAAATTGAAATGCAAGAGAAGAGTTAGAGAGATTCAAACACAAGGAGTTAACGTGGTTCGGTCTCCGCCTACGTCCACGCCTCAAGTGCCCCATCTTGAGGATTCCACAATCCACTATGGATCACTCCTTTAAGGTGGAGAAACCTTTACAAGTTGCCTTCTTTCAAAGGTGGAAGACACTCACCCACAATCTACTTTCAAGGTGGTAGATTCTCACCTACAAGGGATTCACACAACCCTTAACTCTCACAAGGTTACAAGATGAATATGAGTACAATAAAGTAGACTCCTCAATGAGTAGAAGATGTACAATAATGAAGCTTTCACTAATATCTCTCAAAGATTAAGAACTAATATATGGCTCAAGAGATAAAGATGAATCAAAGTGATTAAATCACACAAGAATGATGAAAACTAAGTTTGAGTATGATTGTGTATGATCATTAGTTGATTCAAAACTCATAAAATGAGTATAAATAGGTTCCAAAACAAATATGGTCGTTAGGGATCAAAATAGAGCCGTTTGGAGTGTTAAAAACTAGCTGTTATTGAGCAGGGGGTCGATTAGTCGACTAGGCACACTTGATTAGTCGACTAGAAGGGTTAAAATACCTTTGAAAATGTTCCCGGGCACGGTTAGTCGACTAAGAAGGGTGTGTTAGTCGACTAGGAATTTATTTTCACAAAACAGGCTACTGCACTGCTGTTAGTCGACTAATCATCAAGGGTTAGTCGACTAACCCCCAAAATTTTTTTATATAAAAGTTACATATTCAAAAATTAGACTTCTCAAGCTTTCCGTGGCCGCCAAGATCATCGAAAACGGAGTCCGGATGAGAGAGATATGCCCATTTTAAGTTGGAAGTTTTCGTCAGCAAAAATTCAGCATTTCAAAAATATTTTGTCTTTTGAGTCCATAAAGCTCATTATGAGTTTGAATCAATTTTGTTACCAAAATTTGATTTTCCAAGTTAAAACCTATGGTCTTTAAGTCATTGTCAATTGAGCCACTTAGTTCATCCTATAGAGAGATTTACAAAATAAATCCTAAGCACTCACACAAGAAAGAACTTAAAGTCTTCACAAAGGTTCTTCAAGTCTTGTGCTTGGCTTGTGCTAGGCAAGTGCTTGGCTTCATTTAAATTGCATCAATGCAATGGCTCTTTTCATGGTCCTTAGTGAATATACAACATATTCATATTCTCATAAGGTTCATTGTAGTGGATGAGCTTCATCTTCATGATGGCTTGAGTCTTCTTCATTAACAACTTGAATCATATTCTTATAAATACATATACCAAAATGGATATATAAGAACTATAGGATAATGTCAATCAATCAATAAGGTTAGCTAAACAAACATTCAATAACTATGACAATGTTAATCAAGTAACTAATATGACATTTTCAAACAATAAACATTCATTCAAAAAGGTTTGGTAATAAACACGAATGAACATCATAATATTCATATGCAATATATCAATATATTCATATGTAATACAACAATATTATCATGTGCAATACAACAATGTATTCATATACACATGAGAGATCAAAACACAATGTTTGTTATCATCAAAATCATTTAACAAATATGGGTGGAAGCCATAAGGCTAACAATCTCCCCCTTTTTGTTGATGACAAACATTGAGCACAATTTGCATATAGATTAAATAAATCAATCAAAGAAACAAATAAATCAATCAAAGATTTGTGGCTCCCCCTCACAATATGCATATATGCAAAACATTACTAAAGAAGCATATAGCATATTTTAGGTAAAACAAATCAATGAAGCAATAATAAATCCAACATACAAAGATATAAATAACATCATGAATTTTACCACAAATCAATGTTTATTGTTTGACAATGTCATATTAGTTACTTGATTAACATTGTCATAGTTATTGAATGTTTGTTTGGCTAACCTTATTGATTGATTGACATTATCCTATAGTTCTTGTATATCAATTTTGGTATATGTATTTATAAGAACAGGATTCAAGTTGTCAATGAAGAAGGCTCAAGCCATCATGAAGATGAAGCTCATGCACTACAATGAACCTTATGAAGATATGAATATGTTGTATATTCACTAAGGACCATGAAGAGAGCCATTGCATTGATGCAATTCAAATGAAGCCAAGCACTTGCCTAGCACAAGCCAAGCACAAGACTTGAAGAACCTTTGTGAAGACTTTAAGTTCTTTCTTGTATGAATGTTTAAGATTTATATTGTAAATCTCTCTATAGGATTAACTAATTGGCTCAATTGACAATGACTTAAAGACCATAGGTTTTAACTTGGAAAATCAAATTTTGGTCACAAAATTGATTCAAACTCATAATGGGCTTTATGGACTCAAAAGACAAAATGTTTTTGAAATGCTGAATTTTTGCTGACGAAAACTTCCAACTTAAAATGGGCATATCTCTCTCATTCGGACTCCGTTTTCGATGATCTTGGCGACTACGGAAAGCTTGAGAAGTCTAGTTTTTGAATATGTAACTTTCATATAAAAAACGTTTGGGGGTTAGTCGACTAACCCTTGATGATTAGTCAACTAACGGCAGTACAGTAGCCTGTTTTGTGAAAATAAGTTCCTAGTCGACTAACACACCCTTCCTAGTCGACTAACCGTGCCCGAGAACATTTTCAAAGGTATTTTAAGCCTTCTAGTCGACTAATCAAGTGTGCCTAGTCGACTAATCGACCCCCTGCTCAATAACAGCTAGTTTTTAACACTCCAAACGGCTCATAAATATGCATAATCTTTTATGTAATATTTGATATTATTTGTTATGCATAGTATTGGTAAAATATTGCATATGAGAGTGAATATATTAACTAAGGATTTGTAGCTCCCCCTATCAATATGCTTAAATAAACGGATAGCAATAATATTTAAGTATGAGCATATTGTAGGTATCAAATCCATATATGATTCATATTCATTTCATCATGCATATTTTACCAATACTATGCATAACAAATAATATCAAATATTACATCAAAGAATATGCATATTTCTCCCCCTTTGGCATTAACAAAAAGATACCAAGTATAGGCAACAAATAAGAGAACAAAAGTTCAAGAAATAAGTCCTTATCTCCCCAAAAAGAATGCATGGTTTTGAAAAATGATTTTTTCTTCTTTTCACACAAAGAAATACCAATTTAGAAGAAACAAAAAGAAACCAATTGATAAAGATACCAATTAATACTAATTGTTGATTAACATATGCAATAACCAAGGATGATAAGATGCCAATTTAATAAACTCAAAATATCAAAGCTTAAGGAGGTTTTTAAATATCAAGTTTAATACACATTGACTAAACCAATTAAGAAGAGTCAAGTTTTAAGCAACAAGACATCCAACTAGAAAATGGTTTAAACAAAAATGTACCAATTGTTTCAAATAATATTCAATCAAAATATTATCTTTAGCAATAAACAAAGATAATCATTTTAGAATAATCAAGAGTTTCAACAAAATGTCATTGCTAAGACAATATTTTATTTGAAAACAAATCTCTCATTTTGCAACAAAATATTTTCAAAAATATTTAGCTTTAAAAATCAATCATTCATACATAGCAAGAGATTAGGCAAATGTATATTATCAATAAACATCAATTCATATTGATAGACAAACAATACATTTATGACATTTGCTTCCAATCATCATACTAATACAAATGTATGACAAAAATAATCATCCGAAAGTTATGTTGAACAATAAAACAATCAATGAAAGATGTTATAGCTCCTAAATCATTACATAACAAATCTTTTCTTCTTGCAATCAAAGAATAGCAAGTTTCAAGCATATGATCAATTTGAATTATAAGCACATGACATAGAAGGAATTATGAACAAGAATTTAAAAGAAATTCTTACAAATTACCAACGAATGTTGATATCAAACGTTGATGTTCATTTCCTTCATCTTTGAAGAGTTGATGGTGGATTTGCTTGACTATTGATCTTCATCACTTCATGTTTGAAATATTGAATATCCTCCACCATCAATAATTGAGTGCAAGACTTCATCATTTCTTTGCCACACAAAGATAGGTTCTTTCTTCATCTATGCACACAAACATTTCTCATCCAAAGTATCATATTCAAGAGATTAATCATCATAAATAAACATATGCTCAAAATATCATAAAGAGATAATATGCAATGATAAATGAGAATTAACAAGCATAATTCATTACAAAAGAATGCAAAATAGTTTAATGTCATTTTCGGACACGTGGTAGTTTATAGTCCTAGTCGACTAACGCTTCTGCAACTTCAAAATGGCTCTTTCTTAAATTAGTCATTCGAGCATTAAATGTTCCCCAACCACCCTAAACCTTCCTCATCCAACTTCTAAGGTTTCAAACGGTCATTTGGGTTTTGGTTTACTATATATTGAAGGTTGGTGATCATTTATTGTTTACTTAGTGATTCAATATTTTGTCTTTACATCCATTATTCTCAAGCATTCAATATCCACTCTTCTCATTGATTAAAATCTCTTGTGCTTCATCCATTTGATCCTTTGAGAAGTTAGTGTGCTCATGTATTGATTACAAATCAGCTTTGTGAAGCATTTTATTGTATCATTCAATATTCAATCTTTTGTATTGTGAGATATTAAGGGTTTTGTGAAAACTCTTGTGGATGAGTTGTCTTCCACCTTGAAAGAAGGCAAGTTGTAAAGGTTTCTCCACCTTGAAGGAGTTGCTTAGTGGATTAAACCTCTTGATGGAGTTCTTGAGGCGTGGATGTAGGTGGAGACCGAACTATGTTAAATCTTTGTGTTTGATTCTCTAACTTAATCTCTTTATTTCTAGTTACATATTTGTTTCTTGTTGTATTGAGTTGATATTTAATCTTGCATTCTACTCATCTATTTTCAAGCTTGCAAAAATCTTGTATCCCATTTTTGAAATATTTTTATTTGCCTATACTCTATTCACCCCCCCCTCTAGAGTATATTTTGGGCCAACAAAGAGTAAAGGTTAGTAGTTGCATATAGGTTGTAATTGGTTAGTATATAATTTTCTGCATTTAGGAATAAAACTCAATCTAGTTTACTTATTCTGAGCATGCTAATTATCATAGGTTAATAGGAACATGTTTAGGAGTTCTTTTATTTTTAGTATGCATGATAGAGATTAGTTTTATTTGTATGATTTTCTTTTTTATAGGAATACATGTTAGGATAGAAGTTTGAGACTTTTTATGTTAGGGTGAGTTTATAAGTTGCATATTAATGTTCTAGAGATAGTTTTGTATTTTAGGCTTGTTTATATCATTATTTTTGATTATGTTCTTTAATATTGATGCTTGGGATATTATACAAATTGTGTTCGAGGGAGCATGCCATGGTAAGTTCCTTCCCTTGTGCTAATTAAAATGAACATGATTTAGTTTAATGGTATTTTATGCATATCATTACTAGGTTGCATTTAGTGCATTTTTACCATCTTTTATTCATTCTTTTTGGATTTTAATCCACATTTAAAATCGCTTTCAATTCTGTCCAGAATTTAAAAGTGTCTTTAAATAAGGTTAAAAGCCATTTTTAGGGTCAAAACTAACATAGAAATATGCCTAGGTTCATATAGATAACTTAGTTTGCATTTAGGACATCTTTCATGCATTGTTTGCATTATTTATTGCATTTTTAGTGTATTTTCAGAAATTCCAGCATGCATAATGTTAGTATTTTAGGTGTTTAGATTAACCTAGGACTAGTTAGAGACCCTAGGATTAGGGGGGTCACTTGACCCCACTTAGGATTGTTCTTTGTTGTAAGAATTACAATAGGAATAGAGTTCTATTTTATTTAAGAATCTACTTCGAGAAGGATTCTAAAAAGTGATTTTGAAAGAATTCAAATTGTAATGAAATTTCATCCATCATGAAAAAGTGTTTTGATCAAAACTCCAACTCTCGAAGCTAGTGTAACACCCCACACAGGGTTACCCCTATGCGGAAATGCCACATTGACATAAAACACCAAGCGCTTATCTTTTGAGTAATTTCTTTTTAAAATTAACACAGTTTTTCAAAATACGCGTGCGGAAGTCTTTAAATATTTTTTTTCAACATCTCAACAATTAAAGATAGCGCTGAGTACTAGTTTGTATCCTGAGTACAGTCCCGTAATGTACCCAAATTCCAAAAACATCCATTTAGTTTACTGAGTTGGATAGAGTCTCATGCTGATAACGTGTCATCCTCTTAAAGAAAACACATA
Organism: Hamamelis virginiana; assembly: GCA_017140935.1. NCBI lineage: Eukaryota > Viridiplantae > Streptophyta > Magnoliopsida > Saxifragales > Hamamelidaceae > Hamamelis > Hamamelis virginiana. Next base: position 32,113 of record JAESVK010000702.1, on the reverse strand, counting down.
GCAGAAAAATAAACAAACACCAGGATTTACATGGTTCAGCAAATTGCCTAGTCCATGGCGAGTCATTTTTATTATTGTTATTCATATTACAAGAATACAATATCTTCTTATCTCAATACATTCAGAAATATTCACATCTTTCCATATTCTCATATCTGTCAACAAATTTTATCATCAACCAAATATCACATAAATAAATCATCATATCTGTAATTCATTTATATATATTACAGAATATATCCATCACTTTTTCACAATAAATAATTTTACAGTACATGCATGCTTTATGCATATGACAGATATATGATGCAATGCTCATGCAGTCATACCTGTCATTTTCTCTGTTCTGCTTTTCCTGCAAAACATCAACACATAACAGATGGCTACCTCATTTTTAAGGTACTCAACCATCTTAACCACAACAGCATCCCCTCCTTTTTAGGATGTATATCACCCAATCCCCACCTTTTTAGGACCTACCGCGATTGTCACTCATTGACAAGAGGATTTACGTACTATTTTTAGCAAGGGTGATATATTAGTGCACTAACTGTTTCCTAGGATCTTTTGTCCTATCGGTGGTATCTCAACTCCACAGTTACAAAAATAATCATAAATGCATATGATTTTCTATGCAATATATTTCACATGTAACTGTGTCTCATGCCAGATGCAATTATGCAATACATATGGCATACATCTCATATCAACAATTCATGTATGTCAATTTGTGCATACATTTCATAGTATATCAGCTCAACATATATCTCATATCAACATTTATATCAGTGATATACAAATAAATCATTCTGCTCACTCAACTTGAGCCACCACATGTAACTGTGCCACTGTAACACCCCGTACTTCTCCAAGTAACAATATTGTCCGCTTTGCTTGCACGCGTAACATGCGCGCCCATATACGCATATTCACATGACAAGTGTACGGTTTTATTTTCTCAAAACACATTGTTACTATGAGATGTATGGAATTTACTGTTAAACCCAGTCACTTTCTCATAACATCATCACCACATGCCATATGCCAATTTTATGTGCAATAATTATGGCAATCATCATATGTATGTATTTTATACATAACAATTAAC
>JAESVK010000702.1:0-30995 GCA_017140935.1 Hamamelis virginiana | reverse complement strand
CAATATAATTTCCATAACTTGTATTTCCAAGGTCTTTCACTAATCATCATGATTTTATAAAAATCAATTATTCATGAAAATTAACTATTTTCCAAAGACTCACAATTTGGAAGATAGTTAATTTTCTATCCACATGTATTTTCTATACAATAATCCATTCTTTTTGGCCAACTTTGCACACTTATAACTCCTTCGTTACTCATCCGATTTGGATGATTCAAGATGTTATAGAATCTGTGTGATATAAGCTTTCAAAATATCATGGTGGTGTATAACACCTCCCATCCGAACATATTTAAAAATGATGCCCAAGTAGGCTCGTTAATAAAATTTCCGATTTTTCGGCAACTTCGGTTCTCAATTTCTCTCACAATTCACATCCAATTGAAGTGATTCAAAGTTCTAAATTCATATAAAATCAATCTACATCATATATGTAAAAATCATAATTTTTCGATAAACTATGAAAATACACTTTGTGTCACTATTAAAGCTTCAAGGAAACTTTCTCTCTCTAGAAATTTCCATTCATCCATAGGTCTTTTTCCATGATTCTTGTCTCTAAAAATCCATAAATTCAAGCTTTACAATATACTCAAATTTCAGAATTTTCGGACATATACACAATATACTACAAATTTTCAAAGTTTCAATATTTCTAAACTTCAGAAAATTATAGAAATTAATCTACTCATTGGAAAATTCCCAAATTTGATACACATGATCTTGAGTTGATATAATTGATGGGAAAAATAGTCCCAAAGTTTCAGATTTTCATTTTCATATAAAATAAAAATTCAAGATTTGAAATCCCCATATTTCATTTTCATGATTTCCATCCAAAAACAGTTTTTAGTGTTTAGGCCGTATCTTCTAGCTCATTTATCCAAATTTAATGAACAACCAGTGTTCTGAAAAGAAAACTCGAAGATCTACAATTTCATATTTCACAACCATGGCCTAATTTCAACATTTTCATGGTCAAAATAAGCAATTACCGTAGCTTTTCTATTTTGGACGAAAATATCTTTTGCTGAAAAACTAGTTTGAGTAAAACAATCATAACTCTTCACACAAAATTCCAAATAAGTCAAGGTCGGATTCGTTAGAAAGCTAATTGAAAGATCTACAACTTTCATGAAGAAGGTTTAGATCAATTCGGCCTCTAACCAAGTCAATAATACCCAAACAGTATGCTCTATTTTGGAGCTCAATTTGTTCTAAATTTTCCTAGAACTTTCTAGGCAAACAAACACCTCCCAATTTCACCAAATCATGATATAAACTCATCAATTAAGCTAAAATCAAGATAGAAAAGAATAGGAAATGCCAACCCACTATTATTTTCTTTCAAACTCAACATGAAATATGTAAGATAGTAGAACTCTACCTTGGTTGTGTGTATGTTGAACTTCAAGTGCTTACTCCTTGCCAACTCCAAGAGTACTTCTCACTCTTTTCTTTCTCTAAATTCTTTCTTCTCTACTACTTGTGTATTACTTGTGTATTCATTAGCATTTGAAATGTGGTATTTATAGAGAAATGACTCATCTTCCATTCTCAAATTTATCCACCATTCTTACATTCATCCACCATTCTCATCTTCCATTCTCAAATTTATCCACCATTCTTACATTCATCCACCATTCTCATCTTCCATTCTCAAATTTATCTACCACTCTCAAATTTAACTACCACTCTTAGATTCATCCACCATTCTTTCATTCATCCACCATTCATATATACCCACCATTCACATTTATCCACCATTCATATTTACCCACCATTCACATTTATCCACCATTCATATATACCCACCATTCACATTTTAGATGTCACCCAAGGGTGTACATAAATTCTCATGCACCCTTCTTAATTGATGACCACATGGCACATTTCATTGCCCAATGGCAAAATGCCAAGTGTGCAATAAATAAAATAAAATAATAATAATTAAGAAAATTTACTATTGAAAATTTACCATTAGAAAATTTACTATTCAAAATTTTGGGGTCTCACAGCTAGAGTCCTAGATAAGATAGAGTCTCTTTGACTATGTGGTTCATTACAATAGGAGAGTCCTAGGTAATCGAACTACGTGGACTTTGATTCTTATCAAGAAATTGGTAAGGTATGTAGGCAGTCAATAGGGCGCAAGTCCAATCTTAGGATGACTCTATGTCTCCTAAGGTCTTTAGGATTTTAATTCTTTTTATTATTATTATTTATTATCTAGTATTATATATCATATTTTGTGGTTGATTAGATAAATAGGATTGTCATGATAAGATTTTGATAAAGCCTAAAATTAATTAGGAGACCCTTTAATTTGGATGAGGTAGGTGCCTACAACGAGTTCTTTGGAACCTTCCCACTTCATAACTTAGCCCCCGAATCCAACTTTGATTCGAAGACCATGTTTTTTCCAAAAATGGGGTCATTTGTTTTATGAAAAATAAAACTGTTTTTTATGGTTTCCTTATTCTTTAAAAATAAGGAGGCGACTCCAAGTTTTTCTCAAACTTTTATCCTTTTTCAAAAACCCAATCTTGAGTGGATAACGGAGAAGGATAAATGTGGATAATAGAGAAGGATATATCGAGACGGATAAAAATCATCCACAATCCACAATGATTAAGTGATCGGCCTCCAAATCCTTAGGTCGCTGGTTCTCATTGGCATAATCCATCAATATTCCATGTGACTTTTTTCATGAGTAATGTATTGAAATGAAAACCCCAAGAGAATGGATTTTAAATAAAAAACCTTAAATTGAGCACTTAGCATGAGTAAAATTTTGAAATAAAAACCACTTAAAAGTCATGACATTTAAGTGAATAGTGTTTTGAGTAAGAAAATGAGCTAAGTACCAATTCATGGAAATTTTGGATATATGCATACTTGAAATAGTTTTGGAAAACTTGTCATGATATGAAAAATCATTTTGAAAACATTTGGAAAGACATGACATGGTAAATTGCTTTGAAAATTGAAAATTGCCCACTATTGGGCATTTTATCAAACACCTAATGTGCATATGTTTAAAATGAATTTTGAAAACTTGTTATGATACTGTGAAAGTATCCAAATGATGTTGGAAACATGTTTGAATAATGACATGAGGATTTTGAGTTGAAAAATCAAACTTTAATTCTCTTGGGAATTTATCAAACACTTGGTGGGCAATATTACAAGCTAATTAAATGGGCTCCCAAACTTTTCCAAATACAAATTTCATGAATATAAGTCATCAAGCAATATCCAAAGATCAATATTGAAGCATTAAGATATCAAGGATTCAAATAAAATGCATGAAAAGTAAGCTTACCTCTTGTGTAGTATGGATGTAGGATAGATGGGTTTGGGGCTCCAATAGCAAGCTTGTGTTGTTAGGATCATATGATGGCGCCTTGTAACTCTTCATCTTCATGTAAGGATACTTTGAGGATTCATACCTCCTATTTGCCATGAATATGTGTAGTGGAGGAGCTTGAGAAAATGGGTATGTGTTGGATGTGTATTTGGGTTTTTGATCTCAAATTTGAAATACAATGATGAAATCCTAGTTTTGATTCATAAATTGGAGTATATAGCAACACTAAAGGTGTTTTGAGATTAATTTGGATGAAATAAAATCAAATTTGAAGGATTTTTGGAAGAAATTGGGAATTCTAGAGAGAGAAAGTTTCAAAATTGGATAGAAGATGAGATGAATGAACAATTTAGGGCTTGATAGCCTAAATAGATGAGAGTGGCTCGGGTGGCTGTCCCCTAGAGGATAGTTGGCAATCCACTAGGGACGGTTGACCATCCTCTAGTGGATGGTCATCCAATTTGGAGCCCAAATTTGCCTTGTGTTGGGCTTTTTGAGGCCCATTTAGCCTCTTTTTAGCCTATTTTGACCAATTTTCTTTCAAATTTTGATTTGGGAAAGTTCATTTGAATGAGATGAAGGATTATTTGATGTGTGGATAAGAAATAAAGAGTGGTTTTGCATGCAAAGATAAGAATTGGCTGATTGTGAATAGGAAAATTCACATGAAATGATAAGTTTTTGGTTGAAAACCATGGAGTATGAAAAGGGGATGATGAAAGTAATATGTGAGCAAGGTTTGTAATCATGAATTGATTATAAACACAAGTGAAGTGATGAGATTGTGAAGCCCATGAAGGGATTGTGGAGATAAGATAGCCCATTGAGGGTTTGTGAATGAGAAAGGCCCACTTTGGAGGCCCAAATCAATAAAGGTTATGTGGATTGCATGAGATATTGAGAAATATGCATGAAATGTCTATGAGGATGATGTTAAGTGATATTGATGATGTTGAGGAGTGCATGTGTTGATGATAACTCGAAATTGTCAAAAGAAATATTAGCAAAATAGATGATTGGAAGTATGTGTGTGACTTCCAAAAAGAGTCGTGGACTCTAAAGAGATGATAATTTGAAATATGTGTTGAGATTTCCTTTTAAGATAATATGATGATTGGAAGTGTGTGTAGGACTTCCAAAAGGACAACGGTCCCCCAAGATCATCGGAGGTGTGTGTAGGACTTCCACGAATGATGGTTGATATAATTGGAAATATGTGTTGAGACTTCCTCTTAAGATAAGATAATGATTGGAAGTGTGTGTAGGACTTTCAAAAGGACTGCGGTCCCCCAAGATCATTGGAGGTGTGTGTAGGACTTCTAAGAATGATAATTGGAAATATATGTTGAGATTTCCTCTTAAGATAAGATGATGATTGGAAATGTGTGTAGGATTTCCAAAAAAAGACTGAGGTCCCCTAAGATCATTGGAAGTGTGTGTAGGACTTCCAATAATGATAATTGGAAATATGTGTTGAGATTTCCTCTTAAGATAAGATGATGATTGGAAATGTGTGTAGGATTTCCAAAAAAGGACTGTGGTCCCCCAAGATCATTGGAGGTGTGTGTAGGACTTCCAAGAATGATAATTGGGAATATGTGTTTGAGATTTACTCTTAAGATAAGATGATGATTGGAAGTGTGTGTAGGACTTCCAACAGGACTGCAGTCCCCCAAGATTATCGGAAGTGTGTGTAGGACTTCCAAAGATGATGATTTGATCAGTGTTTGTGAGTAATTAGTTTGATTATCCCTCTTCTGTTATGGCAGAAATGGGATGTCATTTTATTTCGTTGATATTCACTGGCGAAGCCATGAACATCAACGAGGGGCTTCTGTAGACATCCATTTTTTACCATGGGAAGGGTCATAAATGGTTACCTGTGATTAGAGGTGAAATAGGGTGTTAAAATCCTAAGTTGCGAGTTTTACCCTTGTGAGCAGTTAGATAAAGGTCATTATCGCATGTAGGTTTTTAGGTCAGATTGAGTCGGTTCTTCTTGCATTTAGTTTTTAGAGAGTCTAGGAATATCCCTGTTAAATTTCATGGTATTCTGAGTTAGGCTTGATCGAAAATAAGGCCTTTTGTGACTTGAAGGGCAGTACTGTCCTTTGAATCACAAAAGCTCTGAATGACTGTCGATCTTGTCTCGGGTGGTCTAGAAGCTTTGACATTGATATTTGGTGTGTTTAGTAGATAAGTTGATCAGTGGCAAGGTCTGTTGAGCCTTCTGGCTCATGATTGGCTCTTAAGGCCCAAGGGGCCCTTTTAAGCTTAGATTAGGGTTTCAACCGGGAAGGATCGGGATTCGATCTTTTTATTAAACCAAAGCCTTCAAAGGCTTCAAAACACTTTCTTAAAATGTTTTCAAAACTTGTTTCAAGAAATATAAACGATTTCGAGAGCGATTGGTTAGCAAATTTTAAAACCCTAATTTGGGCCTAGTAGGGCCTAAACAGCTAATCGGTCGAATTTTTCCTAAAACTTTGACTTTGATCAATGCATTTTCACTTCAAACACTTCTCAAAACATGGAGAATTGAATCACGATCGTTTTGGCGCTTGAATCGTCGAATTTGGACTTGAAACGGGCCCGAAAAGTCGAAAAAAGCCGAAACCGGGTCGAAATGGGCTGAGATAGGCCCACATAGGGCAAATTAGGGGTGGAGGCTCGATGACCATCCACCTAGGGATGGACAACCGTCCATGAGGGACGGCTAACCGTCCTAGGGTGGATGGTCACCCAAGCCAATTGCCTAAAGCTGCTATTTTTCAGAGTTTTGGATTCCTAAGACTTTGCCGAGTGTCTAGCTTGGCCTTTGGGACTCTGGGACGAATTTGGAGACCTTGGAAGACTGGTTTAGGACCCTTGGATCATTCCTAAGAGATTCAATGTGAGCCATTGATCAAATTGAAGTTCCTATATAAATACAAGGCCCTGAAATCAGTTTTAAAACACACACAAGGCATTTAGAGAGCCAAATTGGAAGAGTAAAGCATTGAGGCATTACACCAATCCCCCTAGCAACTTTAGCTACATCTTTGAAGTCCTTGGAGTTTGAAGAAGAAGCTAGAAGCAAAGGTGAAGAAGGCAAAAAAGGTTAGTGCAATTAATCAGTGTGTTTGTTTTGATAAGTTACATAAAAGTTTGCATATCTCCTCTTCCTCTTCTTATTCTTCTTATTCTTCTTCTTCTTCTTCTTCTTCTTCTTCTTCTTCTTCTCTTTCATTCTTCTTCTATGTCTATATTGTGCTCGGAATAGATGCTTAGGTTGAGTTTTCATATTTAGGAATTAAAAAAAAAAGTTAATTGGTTGTTGCATATAGATTGGTTAGTGTGTAAATTTCTGTGTTCATGAGATTTGCATGGTTAACTTATAAAGTTTGATTGTTTTAAGTAGTTTTGCATATAGGGTCTTAGTTTATTGTTTAGTATGCATGTTAGCACTCTTATTTAGTATTTTGAGTGAACTAATAATGGTCTTAAAGCCATTTAAAGTAAATATTCAAATCTGTCCAGATTTGAATATCTACTTTAATGTGACTTAATCACCGTTCTTAATCCATTTTTTGTATGGTTTTACATATGGTAATCTTAGTATATCATATTAGGTTGCATATTAGATCATTTACCCCTTTTTTATTCATTATTTTCATGGGTTTTGATTCCACTTTTTGATCACATTTAAATCTGTCCAAGGTATAAAAGTAACTTTAAAGTGGATTAAAAATCATTTTTGGGGTCAAATTTAACATAGAAATATGTCTAAGTTCACATAGATAATTTAGTTTGCATTTAGGACATTTTTCATGCATTGTTTGCATTCTTTATTGCATTTTTAGTGTATTTTTCTAGCAATTCCAGCATGTATAATGTTAGTATTTTAGATGTTTAAACTAACCTAGGACTAGTTAGAGACCCTAGAATTAGGGGGGTCACTTGACCCCACTTAGGACTGTTCTTTGTTGTAAGAATTATGATAGGAATCGAATTCTACCTAATTTAGGAATCTACTTCGAGAAGGATTCTAAAAAAGTGATTTTGAAAGTATTTAAATTGGAATGAAATTTCATCCCTCATGAAAAAGTGTTTTAATCAAATTCCAACTCTTGAAGCTAGAGTCCTTGATAAGATAGAATCCTTTTGGCTATATGGTTCGTTACAATAGGAGAGTCCTAGGTAATCGAACTACGTGGACTTTGATTCTTATCAGGAAACTGGTAAGGTACGTAGGCAATCAATAGGGCGCAAGTCCAATCTTAGGATGACTTTATGTCTCCTAAGGTCTTTAGGATTTTGATTCTTTTTTTTATTATTATTATCTATTATCTAGTATTATATACACTACTTTCTTGGTTGATTAGATATGATAGGGTTGTTTTTATGAGACTTTGATAAAGCCCAAAATTAATTAAGAGACCTTTAATTAGAGTAAGGTGGGTGCCTACAAGGAGTTCCGTGGAACCTTCCCACTTCATAATCTAGCCCCCGAATCCAACTTTTATTCAAAGACCATGATTTTTCCAAAAATGGGGTCATTTGTTTTATTGAAAATAGAACTCTTTTTTATGGTTTCCTTATTCCTTAAAAATAAGGTGGCGACTCCCAGTTTTTTGCAAACACTTATCCTTTTTCAAAACCCAATTATGAGTGGATAATAGAGAAGGATAAATGTGGATAATAGAGATGGATAAATCGAGATGGATAAAGATCATCCACAATCCACGATGATTCAAAAGTCAAAACGGCCTCCCGATCCGAGTCAGCTGGTTCACAACATGGAAAAACACTTCAACAAAATCATTTATGTCCATGCCACTCTTCTTTATCGTCGCTACAGCATGTGAACATGGAAAGCCTTTCAGCTGCCACTGATAACAAGAGCACCATTTCATCCTTAAATTAACTGTACAAGATGGGTCTGCCAACACCTCAAAAATATAATCTGTTGAGCATCTTACCAACCAACTCTTACTGGCATCAAAAGATATAACTAACCTTTTATCCATTTTCGGACAAATCTCACTATTCCACTTTAAGGCTTCGCCTCTCCTTTTTGCCATTTTGGTTCATTAACATCAATCTTATTGTATCCACCATCTTTGTCACATGCAAAAACTTAGCATCCTTAATCCAAGAATTAAAAGACTCGGCAACATTCGACCACATCTCACCATAACGTTTCTCCACCTTCTCACCACCTTCTTTCTTCAAAGACTCAATTTTTTCTCAAATAAATATATCGTTGGAACATATGCAGGTGCTCCAAATTTATTAACCAACCTCTCACGAATACCACTATACTTACCTCTAAGTTGAGACCTCAAATTTCCTTTTAGATGGTGAAGACAGTATGCATGATAGCAATTAGGGAAAACATCCCTCACAGCTTGTACAAGCCTTATATTCCGATATGAAATGAAAGTTAGCGTCCGATTTCTAGATTCCAATCCACCCAATTTTCGTAATTTTTCGAGTCCACTACTGCAAAGGCAAAAGGATACAAACCTACAAAGAAAAAAAAAACTACTTAATAATAAAAAATATAAATAAACATAAATGAGGAACTACTACTACCAGTACAGAAAAGTTCTCTGCCACTGTAGTGAACTATTCTGTACATGTAGTTAAACCCAACCACATTGCCTAAAACTTCACATCCAAACAACTAAAAACTATTACAAAAACAAAAAATATATTTATAAACAAAATCCAAAAAAATCAAGCAATTACTGACCTTGATCACCATCTTTACCAATTACACCAAAAAGATTCCCCTTAAACCTACCTTTCAAGAATGTGCCATCGAGAAATAATATAGCCCGGCAATGATTGAAACCCTCAATGCATGCATGAAAAGCAATAAACAACCTCTTAAATCGACTAGTAAAAGGATCAAAATCTAGAACAAGACTACTACCCGGATTTGTTCTCTCCACTTCACTAACATACCACTTTAATTGATCAAACGAAAGAGCATAGTCCCCAAACAACTGAATCGTTGCCTTTTCAACTCCTAACTAAGCATGATTATAGGTTATATCTTGCCCATATTTTGACTTGAACATACGCAAAATATGGATAGGACGAGTTCTATTATTATCACGAACCTTATCAACAATATCACTTGCCACCATATTTGAACTCATACGTGAATTCTTTGATGTCCGAACAACAGCCCCACAAGTGTGAATATTGTCTAACTCTTTAATATAGAAGTATTCATTTATAGGATTAGACCGAGCATGCACACGCCATGTACACCCATTTACCTTATTGTATTTGTAAATAGCTATTACCCTCTTCAAGTCATTCTTTGAATACGAATACTCAAAAGCTTAACCCAAGCTCTATTAAAAACTTAGACAGAACATTTCAAAATTCTAAAGCCCTAACCTCAAAACATTAACCCACAATCAAAATTTCATGTGCCTAAGCCTCTGACAATAACTTCTTCGGCTTGTGAGAACAATATGACGATAAAACATCTAACTCATTATCAAACTCCAACACCAATTGAATACGTAAGTTGTCTTCATCTTCGTAATCATCACCACTGTCCACATCTCTTTCACAAACAATAGCATCAACAAAATGTTCCCCACTATCATATGCTGATGAAACAACTTTAACAAATTCAGCATCACAATCAACAATACACTTGGCATGTCCTGGTAAATAACAAGTAATAAAAAAATGAATCATTCTTCAAAGCCCTCCACTTTCTACACAATGAATCAACAACCTCATCAAAACAAATGTTATCACCCAACCTCACAAACCATTAAAGCTCACCATACTTGCATAAAAGAATAACAGAATGCACCATATCTTCCAATATGTTACAAAATCCAAAAAAGAATAAAAATTCAAACTCATAATCCAAACAAAAATTCACATAGGATTTAATAAAATTAACATAAATCCAATACATATATTTTGCAAAACTAGCATAAATGAAGTCATCATCCACTTCTTAATGTTTCAATAGTTAGTGTCAGATTCACACGCTAACAGTGTAGTGACTCTGACAATGTAGTAAGCTAAACTCCAGTTCAGTTGAGATACGAAAACTTGAACTTATAGAAGTTCAAAATTTACAGTAGTTTGGATAAATTAGACATCCATAAAGATTGATTCTTTCAATATTTACAGGAATTCAGAATTTCAAGTCCTACGTATGTTATGCTCAATAAACAGCTGACTTGATTGCTTGGGAGCACAACCAATCAGTGCTCTGCAAATATAAATCTACAACTTAAGGGATCTGTTCTCAGTTACCCCTACTTGTGAAATGAAGTTAATCCCTCCCTCCCCCACAAAAAAAATAAAAATAAATAAACAGTAGACGAATAAGGTTACTGAAGGTGTAACAAACTCCGGCCTAAGGATTAGGATCTTCTATACTAGTGTCCCATTCAGAAAGTCTAAATAACCAATTGGAACTCGCCAAGCAACCAACAAGAAAGGCTGCAATGCCATCCAATACATATATTTTGCAAAACTAGCATCAATGAAGTCATCATTCACTTCTTAATGTTTCAACAGTTAGTGTCAGATTCACTTCACAGACAATGTAGTGACTTTGACAATGTAGTAAGCTAAACTCTAGTTCAGCTGAGATACGAAAACTCAAACTTATAGGAGTTCAAAATTTACAACAATTTGGATAAATTAGACATCCATAAAGAATGATTCTTGCAATATTTACAGGAATTCAAACTTTTTCTTGCAATGCATGTCTCTTTAAAATTTGGAAATTAAACTAATTCAATGTAGTGACTCTAACAATGTAGTAAGTTAAACTCCAGTTCAGCTGAGATATGAAAACTCAAACTTATAGGAGTTCAAAATTTACAACAGTTTGGATAAATTAGACATCCATAAAGAATGATTCTTGCAATATTTATAGGAATTCAAACTTTTTCTCGCAATGCATGTCTATTTTAAATCTGGAAATTAAACCAATTTTATTATTTTTCTTATGAATAAAATCGATCATTCTTTTACTTAAAACAGGAAAAAGAAGAAAACGGTAGATGTGAAGGGACTATGATTTCAGGGGAAGAAGAAGACTGACAGATTCAGGTAGTGAATCAAAACTAGAAATAACATCATAAGTCACAAAAACTTAACACCAGGTTCAATCACACAAATCCAAATCGCAAATCAAGCACATCCGTAATGAATTCCTCAACAAGAAACGCAAAGCAAATAATGATAACAAAACACAAATCTAACATGATTCAGAAAGCAAGAATGCATCAACACTCCAATCACAACAAGAAAATATTCAGACGAAGAAAAGCAGAACTATGTTCCATTAACATGAACTCCATAAATCAAACAAACTTTCTTCAACTGTGCACCACAATGTCGAAAATCCAACAACAATCTATGGTTTCCAAATCACAAAACAATAGCTCCAGCAAAAATCCAGCTACGCGCGCAAAGTTCAATCTTCTAATTTGAACATATCGTTTATATAACCGCAAAAACTCCTATTTAGCTAAGAATAGGGTAATTTAGCTATTTTAAAAAATATATTTTTAAAAAAAGGACCTTAGGTAGTAAAACAATTCAAATTAGGACTTTTTAAAATAAAATTAAGTAAAAGGGGACTTTATCAAATAACAAAGTATGAAACAGGACTTTAGGCCAATTATCTATTTAAAAAATAAAAATAAAAATAAAAATAAAACACACAAATTTATTGAGGTGGAACTAATTTTTTAAATTAAAAATAGAAGAAATAATCAAGATGAGAGAAAAGAGAGAAGTTAGGTAGGACTCAAAATTTAATATATTATAATTGTATAATAGTTTATTTTTATTATATTATCTTGATATTTTGATTTTAAGTAAATTTATATGAGTAGAAAATTGAATATGACGATGTATTATTAAAAAAATAAATACCACTTAGAAAGCCCTAAATCAAATTAAGATAAGATAAAGGATATAAGTTACGAGTAGATTTTATTTTAATTGTTGATATATGTTGTGTCTTTTTTTTTTCTCCTTTAGATCTTCCATTTGATCCTTAGTTTATATATTACTCCTTTGTATAAAATTGAAAAACATTACGAAAAAATAGTTAATTAAATAGTAATAAAATTAAAATTGATTAAATTCTTTATAAAATTTTTATATTTATTTATTAGTCTCTATGCTCCATCTTTTTTCACACCCAGGCATTGCCCGGGACTTATGCTAGTATAGTTATATACACAATCGACAACAATGAAGACTGAAGAGGGTATAGGTTACCGGGCGTGACAGGAAGCCCGGCGTGGCTCGATCTAGTCGGCGGGAGTCTCTCTGGCGGTGATCTTCTGGCAGTGACAGCGACAGCGACATCAACCACAGGTCAATCTCCAGTTTCAAGTTCTCAATTCTCACGAGTCATCATACGCCTTCTCTCTTCTTCTCTCTTCTTCTCTGTTATGATTTCTTATTCAAATTTTCTCAAAACCACTATTAATCTAGTAAAATGGGCATACTTTACCCTTTTTTGTGAAAAAAAAAAAAAGAAACAAATAATTGTCATGGATTCCCGATTGTCAGGAATCTCTTATGCAAAACTGACTTTGGGTTCATCACGTGGTGTATCGGAAAGGTGTACAGGGCCGATACTCACCGATACGTATAGTATCGAGGCCGATACTATGTGATTTCCCATTCACCTACTGTATAGGGACGTATCGCGTACAGGCAACCTAAAATTTCAATAAGACTCAGGCGATACGTATCATATCATCCTATACTTAAAACACTATTGCGGATAGTCACACATAGTTTTGTATAAAGTGTGTTAGCCCTAAGGTCCTTGACCTTATTTTGATGATAACTAACCCATACCTTTCCTCTAACAAATGGTTGAGTGTTATGTATCCATAGATTATCTTTGGAGTCTTCATCAACATTCATTAAGCATTTCAAGTGATCTTTATTCAAACCAAAGCTCATGGTGATTAACTACAAGTGTCGAAGCAATTCAAAGATGTTCAATCCTTGAAGACCAACTTGAAGACTTGCTCAAAGCTCATAAAAGCCAAATTGAAGTCAAGTTAATCTACATATACTTTAGGAACATTTTGTAAGAATTCTCTCATTATCAATTGTGTAAAGCTCAAGAGAAAACTTTTTCACATCTCATTGTGCATTAGCATTCATGTCTAAAATGCTTTCAAAATTGACCTTAAATGTCTTGAAATACTTAGTTAACTTGTCAAAGTGATTAGTGTTGATTTTGACTTAGAAATTTCAAATTATTGCCTTTACAACTTCACTAGTCGACTAACCCATCTAGTCTTAGTCGACTAATTGGAGTACAGAAGCAATATTTATGAAATTCTAAGTTAGTCGACTAATCACCCTTGACTAGTTGACTAATGATTTCTTAGTCGACTAAACCTCTCTTGCTAGTCGACTAATGGAAGGTCAGTAGCTATGTTTTGGTTGCATTTTTTCTAGTCGACTAATCGCCCTTGGCTAGTCAACTAACCGATCCTGGATCAAAATTTCTCAAATGTGTTTAAGTTGGTAGTCGACTAACACCTCTTGTCCTAGTCGACTAACAAACCCAGATTTTGATCTTTATGTTTTTTGCTTAGCTAGTCGACTAACAAGCTTGTCTTAATCGACTAACCGAGCCCGGGAATGAAAAATGCCTTTGAAAATGCCTTGTTAGTCGACTAACAAGCTTGTATTAGTCGACTAAGGGTTCTGCAACTTCAAAACGGCTCTTTCTTAAATTAGTCATTCAAGCATTAAATGTTTCCCAACCACCCTAAAACCTTCCTAATCCGACTTCTAGGGTTTCAAACGGTCACTTGGGTTTTGGATGGCTATATATTGAAGGTTGGTGATCATTTATTGTTTACCTTGTGATTAAATCTTTTGTCTTACATCCATTAATCTCAAGCATTCAATATTCACTCTTCTCATTGATTAAAAACTCTTGTGCTTTATCCATTTGATCTCTTGAGAAGTTATTGTGCTCTTGTATTGATTACAAATCAGCTTTGAGAAGCATTCTTTGTATCATTCAATATTCAATCTCTTGTATTGTGAGTTTGTAAGGGTAGTGAGAAAACCCTTGTGGGTGAGTTGTCTTCCACCTTTGAAAGAAGACAAGTTGTAAAGGTTTCTCCACCTTGAAGGAGTTGCTTAGTGGATTAAACCTCTTGACGGAGTTCTTGAGGCGTGGATGTAGGCGGAGACCGAACCACGTTAAATCTTTGTGTTTGATTCTCTAACTCAATCTCTTTATTTTAAGTTTTAGCTTTATATCTTGTTGTATTGAGTTGATATTCAATCTTGCATTTTACTCATCCAATTTCAAGTTTACAAAAATCTTGTATACCATTTTTGAAAGTATTTTTATTTGCCTATACTCTATTCACCCCTCCTCTAGAGTATATGTTGGGCCAACAAAGTGTTTGATTTGTCTTACAATTGGTTGGTTTTTGTTTTGCTATGTCTATATTTCTCTTTTTTGGCCTTTATTTTGGTATGGTTTTGTTTTCAGATCGATTCCTCTATAGCTATTGGGTTTTAGTCTATAGTGGAGGGTGGTTTTTTCTTGATTGGTTTTGCAGTCTAATTTGCAGTGGGAGAGTTATTCTCAAGCTTTTGTTTGGTCTGGTTTTTTATGGTTTGGATTTTGGCTTTTGAGTGATCAATGGATTACTATTGTTTCTAGTTTGGGCGGCTTCATGGTATCTTGGATAGTGTAGGAGGTAGTTTTCTTTAGTTTTCTACTATATAGCAGGACTTGTGGTGTGGCTGTAGGGGCTGTGCTGATCTGGAGCTTCTACCATTTTAGATTTAATGATGGATTGCCTTTGAATATGTTGTTTTCGATTCCTTCAATGTTGCTATAAATTGTTTTGGTTTAAGGATGTAACTTCTGCAGTTTTAATTTGTTTTGGCAATTATTAGAAGATTGGTTGTTGTGGGCAAAGCAAGGATAATGAATAATGGTGCTTTCATCGTCTCCTTGATTTAGTCATGCAAAGAGTACCCTGCTGCCTGTGCCTAGTTTTTCCTATGTAATGGGGTGTCATAAGTCCATTTTCCATTTTCTCTTTGCTGTTAGGGTGTCTTAGCTTAAGTTTGCATAGTTTTGAGTATTCTCTTCTCTTTGATATGTTTTGGCTTGTCTTTTGGAATATTATATGGGTTGTATCTTGGGCTGTCGGGGTTTATGTTTCTTGTGTACGTCACTTTTTAATAATTAATAAATTTTGTTTGCTGATAAAAAAAATGTTATTTTGTTGTTGCGGAATGGATAAAAAGCTATGTAATGGAGATAGATAGCTATTTTGGGAGATACAAATTACAAGTGGCATGATAGAAGGGTAGATATGCTTTTGAAGGAGTAACGTAGCAAAGGAGCATTCTAGAGTTTTTTAGGAGTATGTAGGAGCAAAGCTAATGTTTTCAATTCATATATGTATGTCCATATCTAGGAGCCAATTAAGTTAATATACATATTGCTATCCAAGTAGCATTATTGAAATGCTAAACTTATGACAATTTTTTTGTAATGAATTAATATATATATATATATATATATATATATACAAAATCGATCCTGTAAGGATGTCATTAAGCTTCTTATTGTCAGCCCACTTTCACGGGAAGAGGTTTTTTGAAAAACCGACCATTGGATTAGAAAATCTTTATATGTATGTCACGCCTGTCAAAAATTACAGTGATCCAATAATTGGTTTTTAAAATTCAGACATTTAAACAACTTTGACAGCATCCAACGGTAGATATTGTCAGAGTGTTTCATGGACTATATTTTGAAAACCGATTGTCGGATCACTGTAATTTTTGTCAGACATGTCATTCATAAGAAGATTGTCTAATCCAATAGTCGGTTTTTTAAAATACCTATTTTACAGCTCTTAGAAGGGATGGGCTAATGCTAAAATAGGTAAGTACATCTTTACTTGATCAAAATCTTAAATCTATATATGTGTGTATAGGAATGATTTAGTCGACACATGCTTATATTAGCTTATGTCAACACGAAGGCCATAGATAATTGTGTGATGCATATTTTGAAAAATTGACAGTTGAATTAGATATTGTACTTATGCATGTCCCATATGCCAAAAATCAGTGATCCACTGATAAAAATTGTGACAGTTTTCAGCGGTCACAATTTTTCATAGCTATATTCTAAAATTGGATCACCGTGATTTTTTGCATGCATGACATCCACAAGTATAGTATCTAATCCAACAGTCAGTTTTTCAAAATATGCATCACATAATTATTTATGGCCTTCATGCCAACTAAACCAGGACTATGTATGGGTGTGGTTTAATTTGGATATAGATTGCTTTGTCTATAATCCAATGCATAGCATTTTGGAATGAGTGAATGATTGAATGGAAGCATTTTATATTTATGTGCATAGGACATGCAAAGTGTTACGTTGTAGCTTCAAAAAAAATTATAAAAATAGAAGGGAGAATATTTCTGGCCAAAGAAATGGCCAAAAAGATGGCTTTACAGTCCATAAAATTAGTTTTTACAAATTTTTAGGTCTTACAAGACCGAAAAAGAAGACCTTCAGGCCGTAAAGCACGGCCTTACAAATTGTAAGTATTTTAGACCTTTCAGTGCAGAAATGTGATCTTCGTGCCTTTAGGCCGATGATTTGGTTATAATATATTTCCAGAGATATAGGCCGAAAAGAATGGCCTTGCAGGTTGAGAAGAATGGCCTTTCTAGGCCATAAAAAGAGAATTTTATATACCACGGGAGGAATTTCTTCGCCAAAACAATACACATCAACTTTATTTCAGACCTTTGGAGAAATCATAGCTATTTTAGAAGGCCTTTCCACCATGCATAGCCATTTCAGAAGACCTTTCCAGCACTCATAAAGTCAGACTCACCTACAATCAAACCTGGAGGGGAACAATATCAAATTTCTAAGGCCATTAACAAAAGACTTGAGAGACATGCTGAAAGAAGGTCTACAAGGCTACAGACAAAGGTCCAAGAAAAATCTTAAAGTCTACAGGTTAGAGACTAAACAAGGTTGGATATAACAGGTTGAAGACCTTCCAAGCAAGCAGTTAAGACCGTAGAAAAAGATCTAAAGGCGTTTACCGAAGACTATAGTGTAAGACTTTTCTATGAAAGTCCTAAAATCAAAAGTATGACAACACCAAAAGAAGTTGTAAAAGATCAAGATCTACATGGAAAAATGTATATATTCTTCCATCTTTACAAATTCTTTTCTACAAAACTAATTTGAAAGATGTAAGAACGAGGGGCAAAGTGTTCACCACAAAAAATAACCAACTGGGTTGCCATGTGGCGTGGAAGTTGGTGTGTTAGTGGCTACTAACCATACTGTTAGTGGCTACTAACCATACTGTTCGTGGGCCACTAATTTAATTAGTGGGTGGTTAATTAAAGAAGTGGGCCATTAATCTAGTTAGTGGAAAGTTAATCAAGAAAGTGATTAATTTAGTTAGTGGGTGGTTATGCCACATGTCAAGTAAAGATGAAGTCTAGAAAAGTTAGTGGGACATGTGGCAATTATTTAGGCATCATGTGGGAAGTTAAAAAGTAGTGGAGCACTACTTCAAGAGCACAAAGTGGGTAGCTATCATGGTTGGCCAGCCTTGGCCATGGCCTATATATACCCCAATCAAAGGCCAAGCAAGATACAACTCCAACTCCAAAACAGCACAATGCTTCAAGACATTTTAGTAGATTTTTAGGCCGCTCTTAGCAAGCAAGCTTCTTTTCAAGTTTATTTCAAGCATCATTAGTTTAGTTCAAGCATCTTCTCAATTTCTAACCGTAGTTGTTCAAGTTTCAAGCATTTCTACTTCAAGCAAGCGTCGTATTTCAATCTCCAAGTATATTTTCATTCCAAGTATGTTGATTTCCATTTCTAGAGTTGTAATCTCAAGCATTGTAAGTATTTATCTTGTTCATGCATTTCCGATTTCATTCCAAGCAAGTTGATCGGTTTGATTTAGATGTAATTCAAATCGGATTTTAATTTTTTCTTAGACATTCCACACTAGAATCCAAGAGGATCAACCTCTAATTCTCACCAATCGCCTAATTTCCATTTCATTTCAAAGTGATCAACTAGGTATTAGGACTACGTCCTAATTTCGCGGCCTAGAAGGTGCTAGAGGTCGTGTTGAAAATGGTTTCTTGGGCTTTAACTAGCCCTGGCACGCCTGTGCAGAGACCTTCGCGCGCAAGGTCTTGAGATCGAATTTTACATCAGGAACAGAACTCATACAAAAATAAAATAAAATCCAAAACTTTGCATTGGGCTTTAAGATGAATAGAAATTGATGAATTCTAAATATTGTTAAACTCATCATATATATATTTTTTTAATATGGAGATGCACAAAACTTATTAAAAAAAAAAATTTGATGAGTTTTAAAAAGAAATGTTATCATAAGTATTTTTGTCCATAACTTGTACTTCTAAAATTAAAAAAAAAAAAATCAAAATATTTTATTTATAGAAGATGATAATGCCATTAGTTAAATAAGATCATAAGTTTAAATTGAAACAGTATCAAACTAATGAACATGTTATAAATAAGAAACAATTTATTATAAATTAAGCAAAAAAAAAATAATTTTTCCATACAAAAATGAACAAAAAATACACTAAAATCATTAACTAAATCAAAGAAACTATATCATAAATAAAAAAACCCCCTCCCAAATACAAGATAACTTCTTCCTTTGATAAATATATAAATAAAAACTAGTTATGATTAGGGGTGACAAATGAGTGGGTTTGACCCATTTAACTAGTACATGACCATTTAACTAGTACCATGTCTTGACCCATACCCATATATCATGGGTCGACCCGACCCACGAACCCATATATCATATGTCGACTTTTTTTTTTTTCTTTTTTTTTTACCCTCGCATATACATGCCAACAAAAAAACTTAAAATAAAATAAAATTGCCGCATTTAACAACAAAATTTAACATGTCATATATATACAAATCTCGTTCGAGATCTCTCTTTTATCCACCACCATACCCATATATCATGGGTCGACCCGACCCACGAACCCATATATCATATGTCGACTTTTTTTTTTTTGTTTTTTTTTTACCCACGCATATACATGCCAACAAAAAAACTTAAAATAAAATAAAATTGCCACATTTAACAACAAAAATTAACATGTCATATTTAAATTTTCAAAAAAAACTGCGTTCTTACAGTTACTCAAAATGTCACAATTTTGCAGTCAGTTTTTTTTTTTTTTAACCAACCGTTGGATCATCCTGATTTTTGATAGGCATGACATTCATAAGATGAATATTTTATCAAACGGTCGATTTTTTAAAATATAGTCTACAACTAACCCTACAGAAGCGCAGAATGCAAAAATATATAAAACTGAAGGTATTTTGACATAAGGGCACATTATTCTCTTTTTGGCCAAATATTACATATTTTCACAATGAAAATTTTCAAAAACCAACCGTCAGATCACTGTGAGTTTTTTTGCAGGCATGACATACAGAAGAAAGACATCTAATCCAACGGTCAATTTTACGAACTGTCCAAAAACTCATAATTCAATCCACACCATTAACAATTTAAGATAAATATTGTATAAAAATTGATAAGTCTAATACCATTTTTTAATAAAAAAACTCGCAGAATGAAATAATTTGAAAACTGCTTAAATTTGGTGCACATTAATTCAATCCACACCGGAGAAGGCCCCATGAAAGTGACCGTTGAAGAGGGAAAAGTGTAACTTTTCAAAAAAAAAAAAGAAAAAGAAAAGAAAAGAAAGCTCATATTTAACTTTTACTGTTTCAAGCTTCTAGTCTAGGGTTAGCAGAGGTACGAAGAAGGGGGCCGCCGCCGCCACCATCACCATTTTGCAGTTGTGATTTCAAGATCATTGTTGGAGGTTTTCAAATGCAGGATTCTGACAATAGATTCGTCCCTCCAAGGCTTAAAGGTAATCTACCAGTGCCCATTATATCTATCTATTTGGTTTTCTTAAACATGAATTTTGGCTGTCTCTTGCACAAGGGTCGAGTGCTGATTCAAACAGCATTTATTCTCGTTACAACCGTGTCGAGTTGGCCCAAATTGTCGCCAAAATACATGATCTGTTTATGTTCTTTAGAATGTTGAGTCTACTCGGATTGCTGGTCAAAATACATTATATTGGCCCAAATTGTCGCCAAAATACATTATCTGTTTATGTTTCTTTAGAATGTTGAGTCTACTCGGATTGCTGGTCAAAATACATTATATATTGTGCACCTCATCTTTTCTTTATTTCTATACTTATTGTGTTATTTTCATGTTTTGAATTGGGCTGAGTTGATTTAGTGCGTATGTGCTCTAGTTTAGGTACATTTTTTGTTACAATTTCTGTTGTTGTTTTTTCACATAAAGAACCAAGAGTTTCTCTGTTTTCCAGTACCAGGTTGGCTACCTTAGTGAGTTTTACTTAAAACCTCTCCTTAAGAACTCTGTTCCCGTGGCAGGAAGAAAGTATGCCCTTCGTGACTCCATTCTTGTGACTCAAGTTGTGCATTTTCAAATGGAGAGCTTAGTTGATCGTGTTGAAACATTTTGGCCTAGTTGGTTTCAAAATTGACATTGATGCTTGAATATTTTGATAAGTTTAAAGTTGTTAATAGTAATAGGGACCATTTGTGTTAGCTTTTACTAAAATCACTTTTGGAGAACTATTCAAGTTGGTTTGTGAGTGAAAGGGATTCATTTATTCATGAAAGGCAACTACTCAAGCTGGTTTGTAAGTAGAGAGAGCCTAGTTATGAGACCATATTTTGGATAAGACCAACCGTGTTTCTTAAAGATGGTGGACTTGATAGCTTTTGATATTTAGCTAGATAGGAAAGAAATGATCATAAAATTTTGGATATGTCTTTGATTTGTGAAACCCTAATGAATGCTTACGAGAATATCTTATGTTTAAGCACGGCTCTATAGTTCATTGTTTGGATGGATAAAAAAAGAACTATCGTCACAGGTTTTTAATAAGAAACAAAAATAATAATAAAAAGAAAGGTTTTGAAGGAGGAAAAGGAGTCTATCCAAAAGAATTAATTCCCTTACACAACCTACTTAGACAATATAGAAAAACCCCGCTCAAAATTCTGAATCGTATCTGAATCACAGCTGTCACCACCCGCATCTCCATTAGCTTCATGACAGTGTTGCTCCAAGCCTTTAAGACTTGAGGTAATCTAACTGTACCCGTCATCCCTATATAGATTCGTCTCTAACATAGTTTTGTGTCTTGTCCCCAAATCGAAATATGAGAAGGGAGCTTATTCAAATCGCATTTATTTTGGTTTATCCTTGCTACAACCATTTCAACTTGGCTCACATTGTCTCCTAAAGACTATCTGTTTATGTTTCTTTACAATGTTGAGTTTATTCGGATTGGTGTTGTGCGTATGTGTTATTGTTTTTCAGCATTGAGTTTGTTAACTCATGTGATTTTACTTTAAAGAAGTATATTTTGTTGTTTTTTGGCACTTAGTTGGCAGGCTAACTTAGTAGTTTTTTGCACATAAAGAACCGAGAGTGTCTCTGTTTTCCAGCACTAGGTCGGCTACCTTAGTGAGTTTTACATAAAAACTCTCCTCAATGAGTGAATATATGCATGTTCAAATGGAAGAGCTTAGTTATGGATATCTATTCCTATAAATGAAGGGGCTTATGAGACCATACTTTTGGCTAAGACCAACCATCTTTCTTAAAGATGGCGGACTTAATAGCTTTTGATATTTAGCTAGAGAGGAAAGAAATGATCATAAAATTTTAGATGTCTTTGTTTTGTGAAATCTTGATGTAAAACTTATGAGAATATCTTACGTCAAAGCACAACACTATATCTCTTATTGTTTGGCTAGATAGAAAAAGAACCATTATAACCAGAAAAAGAACCATTATAGCAGGTTTTTAATAAGAAACAAAATAATAATAAAAAGACTGGTTCCAAAGGAGGAAAAGGAGTCTGTTCAAAAAAGTTCTGTTACTCAACCTAATCAGACTATACAAATAAACCCCACTCAAAATTCTAAATCCTATACATTTCTAAAATCCTACAATCTATCACAGGGGATAAAAATCCCCCATAATGTTCACTGGTCAACGCTGCCCTTTAGCTAGAAAGTTAGACTCAATTCCTTGATATATTAATCCAATAAATAGCAAGCTCAAACTATCATAATGCTTTAGATGGGTTTGATTTGTAATCCACACTTGTGCATTGGAGTCTACAACAAAGATAAGAATTGTGCTAGCTATGTGTTTTCTCTTAAGTATAATTTAGCTCACTTTCATCTTTTATTTTATTTTTTGAAATCCTTTTCTTATTATTAAGCGTTTAGATCCTTGAGGGGAAGTAATTGAAGTGTTGCAAAGAATCAATCTTCTAAGACAAATTGTTTTAAGATTTGTAGGGAGGTTTTCATCTTGATTTATTTGTGTTCATGAATTTCATATTTGAAATATCATGTAACTAATGAGTAATTGACAGCACGACATCATATTGCTTTGCTCAAAGGAAAATTGGGAATAGAAGCTATCCTTATAAACTAGAAGGAAACATAGATGAAAAGAAAGTGAAATAATAAAATAGGGAATAAAGAAGAAAGTGAAGTCCAATATGATTGCTACAAAAAGTTACTCGAAGGATGTGCATATTTTTTTTTTTCAAAGTTAGATTAAAGGAGTAGTTTTCCTCATTTGCCAAGAGGAAGATTTAGAATTAGCTATTTATATGGTGATATTATCAGTATCGTTGGAGACATGAAGGAATCTTTGAGGATCATTTGACTTGTGTCATTTTTTTCACATTTGTAGACTCACCTTCTATGATGGTAAAATATAATTGTGCATACATCTTCTTAAAATCCTAAAATAAGCTCCAACAATTCATCTTTGATGATTCTTTGAGTCAGCTTATTCTTAAAAGGAGAAAACAAAGGCTTGGAATGTTCTCTACGAAGGTGATCAACACTAATATACTTCAAATAAAAGTGAACAACCATTGGGAATTGATGTATAAGCCAATTAAATAAGGGGACAATAAAATGATGGGTAATAGCCAAACAGAGAATGAGGTAACTTGTTATCTTCAATTTGAAGAAATATTTGATAAGCCCATGAGTAAATTTAAAGTTTTAGGTATCTAACTTTACTTATCAAGACTTTGGGTCTCACATAAGTTGTGTTGCTTTTTGTGTCTCCTTTGAAATTATTATAGGAAAATTTGAATATTTTTACGTAGATATTTAGATTTTTAACATTGCATATTTTGAACTTTATATGCTGATTAGCATTTTGTAGTTATGTTTCTAACTACTACAATCATAAGGTAAGAATTGTTTCAAATTTTTAGCTAAATTGGGACATTTTTATATGAAGTTTTTTTTGTGGTTGTAGGTTTATCATTGGTTGGCTTAGGGAATGGGTGGTGTAGGAAAGATAAAAGGTATGCTTGGTTTGATATTGTAAATGATCCATTTATTTTGGTTGTATAACTTCATTTATAGATGATGTGAATTTATTAGATGACAAATTTGTGGTTAGAACCGTATTATCCAAACAGATTTGCTCGCTAATTTGGTTTTGATCAAGGTGTTCCTTCAAATAAGCTCCGCTTTAGTGTGTCTCGAAGAGGGCAGTATGACTTTGAAGACTTTGACAAAACACAGTTTGCACTTTTTAGACGGTATACAACTGCATACTTTTACATTCTACGTACAAGTCATTTGGGAACATTCACATTCTGGTATTGTAGATGGTGGATAAGGACTTGCACTTTGTACTTAGGGTAATCTGTACAATAAAGTTTACGTAACTTTGACAAAGCGCCTTTATGAAGACAAGATAGGGACAAAGTTACGAGACATTTTCATAGGCTTGAGACAAGAAATTCCACTTTTTGATGCCAATTCGACTCCTAAAAGAAGAAAAGTGTAAGCAGGGAGATCTTTTTCCACTGATAGTAGCAAAAATGTGAACTTCAAGAGAGCCTTATATGAAAGTTTTGATGATTCAGAAGATACAGACACTAGCGATATTAGTCCTCCTCCATTTGAAGATGTTAGAATTCCTTATACTAGTGATTTTGTTCCTGGTGGAGAGTTCGAAACTATTGAGTGACTCAATTGTTCCAGTTGAAGGAGTCGTTACTCAAAACATTGAAGATGAAGAGCTAATTGACTATGGAAGCCCTAAAGATCATATAGTTATAGATTTGTTTGATGACCTTCCCTCTCTAGTTGAGTGTGTGTCATCGTTGCAAAATATACAGAGGTCTATTTATGAGATTTTTGGTTAGTAAGTGGAAGATTGTACGCGAGATTACATCATAGGCATGCTACAGGACATTTCCAATATATTTTTTTTCTACTACATCTCTTGGGGACATAGTGCTTCGCTTCTTTTATTCACAAATCAAGGAAATAGATTCTAGTAAAGATGGAGTTGACTGGTTTACTGGTATTGTTAATCCCGCTTTTGAATTGGCTATGGAATTTTCGTTAGATGCTGCAATTATTGAAAAAGGTACGGAAGTAGATAGTACTCTTATTCACAACTTAGTTTGTTGCCATGATGAGTGTTTGGCTACTAAAAAGGCTTTCAGCTTAGAGCTATTAAACTTCAATAAAAAATTAGAAGAATTGAAAGCTTCAGAATCAATTGTTAAAGAAGTAGAAGAAAGTCTTCTTTTGAGAGAACAATTTGAAACTGAAAAAACTTCTCTTGGGGAGAAAGTAAAAACTTTAGAAGCATCCTTAGAACAGCGAAATAAGTTAGATCAAGAGCTCCACCAATCCATGATTGATGCTAATGAAGAGAAGCTTCGAGCAATTGAGCACACCAGTGATTCCAATAAGTCTCGAGAATGAGAGTTTCAGAAATTAGTTGCTTCCTTAGTTTTACTTTGTAAAAAGGAAATAGTAGTTTGATTGTAGAAACTTATTTATTTATTTATTTCCCATTTTTAGAAGCTTCGTTAGCTTTTTATTTATTTATTATTATTATTATTTTATGGGAAATTACCGATTGATCCTATGTACTATTAGTGAAAAACAATTTGCACCCTTAAATTATCAATTGTGACACATTGACCTCCTATACTATCAATTTACATACAGAAAGTCAAGTGCGATCACGTGAAGTTATTTTTCCACCAACATTAAGTGAAGGTATGAATACACGTGACTTTCTTTTTGTTAAACAAATGTCCGATTAGTTGATGGAAGGATGCAATATGCCGCAAATTGATAGTATAGCGGGTCAATGTATTGCAATTGATAGTTCAGATATTCAAATTGTTTTTTGTTGATAGTACAATGGGTCAATTCGTTATTTCTCCTTATTTTATTGTCCACCATTAGTTATTTGGAATAAATTTATATTTAATGGACACCCATTTTTTAATATTATTTCGTAAATTATACTTTTGTGAATTTGAAGCATTTAAAATTTCTTTAAAATTCTTGCACACAAGATTCATAATATTAAAATTGCACATAAAAAGATTTCATTATAACTTTTTCTTTCCATGAGTGGAAAGTGTAATTAATTTTTTTTAGCTGTTCACAGTTTGTACTCGTGTGGGCCATGAGTTCATATATATATATATATATATAGATATATATATATATATATAAGCTTGTCTTCTTAGTCAATGTAGGATGGATATTTTGAAAAACCGGCTGTTGGATTGAACATTCTTCCTATGTATGACATGTATGCCAAAAATCACAGTGATATGACAGTCCGTTTCTAAAATATAGACTGTGAAAAACTATGATAATATTTAACAGTCACAGTTTTTCACAATTTGTATTTTAGAAATCGACCGTTAGATTAGTCTGATTTTTGGCATGCATGACATATATTGGAAAAATATCTAATCCAATGGTCGGTTTTCCAAAACTCCCATCTTACATTGACTAAAAAGCGAAGTCCTCACAAGAAAATTACTCTCTCTCTCTCTCTCTCTATATATATATATATATATATATATATATAGAGAGAGAGAGAGAGAGAGAGAGAGATGATCCTAAGGTCCACTTTTCACTAGGATTGGTATTTTGAAAAACCGACCGTTGGATTAGATAATCTTCTAATGTATGTTATGTTTGCCAAAAATCACAGTGATCCAATGGTCGGTTTTCAAAATACAGACTTAAACAGTTGTTACAACATCTAATGGTAAATACTGTTAGAGTGTTTCACGGACTGTATACTGAAAACCGATTGTTGGATCAATGTAATTTTTTACGGGCATGACATACATAAGAAGATTATCTAATCCAACGGCTGTTTTTCAAAATACTATCGGATGTGTGAGAAATGGTGAGTGGACCTTAATGGATCAAGTCTGTATATGTATATATGTAAATATATAAATTTTAGCCGTTCACAAGTTATACTCATGTGAGCTAGAAATTTTTTTTTAGCTGTTCATAGTTAATACTCGTGTTGGCTAGGAGTTTTATATATATATATATATATATATATATACAGACATGATAATATAAGGCTGGCCTTACGCAAAGTTGCGTAAGGTCGGTTCCATATGGCTAATTTTAGATCACAGTTCATAAAACTGACCGTTGGATTAGATGTCTTACCTCTGTATGTCATGCCTGCAAAAAATCACAGTGATTTGACGGTTGGTTTTTGAAATAACTGCCGTTAAAAAAATGGTGATATTTTAAAGAACAAATAAGTTACATATTTTCATAATGACATATTTCAAAAACCAACCGTCAGATCACTGTGAGTTTTTGCAGGCATGACATACAGAAGTGAGACATCTAATCCAACGGTCAGTTTTATGAACTGTAGTCTAAAATTAGCCATATGGAGCCGACCTTAGCAACTTTGCGTAAGGCCAACCTTATATTATCATGTCTGTATATATATATATATATATTTATATTGAGACGTTCATAGTTTATACTCATATGGGCTAGGAACTTGTTTTTTTTTTTTAAAGAAAAAAACTATTTATATCAATAGCAAGACATGGATTAGTTTAGGCATGTAAATATGTCTTTGGTGGAAAATTTTGTTTTATTTTATGTTGTGGCTACATCTAGTTTAACTTCTAGACTGTCTACGTAGTTTAGCCACATAAATGTCTTTTCATGAGATTAAGCCTTACATAGTTCAAAGATAGGTAAATTATTTACCTATGCATAAAATTTCTTGACAAATTTTCCATTCATACAGGGCTATATGCATTTACCCTCAAAATTGTAGAGATCATAAGTTCCTTTAGGAAAGACTTTAGTAATGCATAAGGTCCTTCTCATTTTGATTTAAACTTTCCATGCATCCTTCTAGTGACGACTATTGGTCTCCTCACAGTTAGAACCAAATCTCCCGCTGAGAAGGATCTATGTTTGACTTTTGGATGCGGTTATTGCAATCCCAAACTCATCTTTCCATACTTTCAACGCTTTTTAGACCCCTTCATTTACTAACTATACCCCACAATTTTTCTAAAATGCCCCAAACCCTAATTTAATTAGAAGACAACTTATTTACCCACCCCAACTCTTCAAACACATTCACAAATCAGAGAGGGAAAATGAGAGAACTCGGGCAGCGATTTGCATCCATGGCGGCGCACGCGAAAGGGTTTCTTCACCGACGAATCTTCTGCAGCAAGCTGTCCTATCTTCTTCGGCAAGTCGTCTTTTTCCGGCAGATCTTGCCTTCTTAGGTGAGCCTCCTATTCTCTCTCTCTCTCTCTCTCTCTCTATATATATATATATATAGACACACACTTACACACACACATACACACATACCTTAGAAAATTTGCGCAGAGATAAAGGTTTGCGGAGTGAATGGGAAGCTCGCTGGGTATGTGCATGACACCTCTAAGCTTGAGCCAGGTTGTGGTTCTAAGGGTTGGCCACCTTGTGCCTACTGATTGCATCATATATTTGCATATTTTTTGTGCATTATTCCCACCATTTTGTGTATACTTGAGCCATTTATATTTGTA
The DNA here is from genome assembly GCA_017140935.1 of Hamamelis virginiana. Classification (NCBI taxonomy): domain Eukaryota; kingdom Viridiplantae; phylum Streptophyta; class Magnoliopsida; order Saxifragales; family Hamamelidaceae; genus Hamamelis; species Hamamelis virginiana. The sequence goes on along the minus strand of JAESVK010000702.1, from coordinate 2,539 downwards.
AATAGATGCTTTTTATGTTTTTTTGTTTTTCCACGCCTTGTAGGTAAAATGCAATAAAATGGATGTTTTTTGCATGCAAAGTTGGGGCTTGGAATCAAGCCTTGAAAGTTTTCAAAGACTTATGTGACTTACTTCTAAGTGTGTCTAGAGGCCACATATCAAATTTCAAGGCTAAATGCCAAATGGTTTGGGAGATATGGGCAAATGAAGTCAAGAAGTGCAAAAACGACAATCTGGGTATTTTGAAAAACTGTTTCTCTCTGGATTGAATTAGACTATGAGACTATCATAGTTGGAAAGAAGACTTCTCAAGCTTCGCGAGCATATAAAGACCATCCAAATCTAACTTCGGACGAGAAAGTTACAAGCATTTGAAGTCGGAGGCATTTTCAAGGCTTTTGGATGCATTTTTGAAGAATATGAGAAGTGGTACCGATACCACATTTTGAGGTACCAGTACCAAGTCCAGAAAATCCATTTTTTAGTCATTTTTAAGGCCCAGAACATTTTGTACTGGTACCTTAACTTGTGGTACTGGTACCAAGGCCCGAAAACTGCGTTTTTCAGCTTGTAAAATGCCCATTTGTTGAGGGGTCTTTTGGGTATTTCATTGTAACATTCACTACAACAAAAATGAGCTACGGAGACAAAAGGTGGAGGGAAAAGACGAGGGTGCCCTAAAACTCTCGTAAAAAGGCAACAAAATCCAGGTTTTTTGAAACACACTCGTTAAAAGGGCCAGAAAAGGCGAGGGTGGTATAAAACCCCTCGTCTTAGGTTCATCAATTTACCCCATTTTGCTCTCCATTTTTAGATGAGTTCTTACGAGGTTGGTAAACCTTCGTTAAAATCCTCAGGAGGCGTTTGGTAGGGCGGAATGCCCGGTGGGAATGGGGGTAATCTAACATTCGGATGGGTTCAATATTCCTAGGTTCAATATTCCTGCAATTGGGCAGAATGTGAATCCTTCCGCTTGAGGTGGGTTTGAGCCAATGAAGCTCGGGAATGCATTTATAATAATTTTTTATTGACGAGTGTACCCTTCAAAAACAAAGACAACATTTTTTTTTCCACGTCTATCCCATATATACCATTGAAACCCCCTTCTTCTCGCAGTCGAGCTACCCACCAGCAGAAACCCTAGCGCCGCGAAGAAACCCATCTCCTGTTGAAGATACCCTAGCGCCGTTGAGGCTCATCCCCATCTCGGTGCTCGATTGAAGCCGATTCTGCACCCGATAGTGCATCAGGTATGTGAAATACAAAACCCTAGCGCTTTCATCATATAGATCTAGTAATTGTTGTGTTTTTATTTTGGTTTTTGTGGTTTTTCTGGATCATTTTCATTTGTAATATTGTTCATTCTACTTCATTATCATCTCTACTTTACATATCTAAAGTGTATATAATTTTTATTTTCTTTTGGGTACTCATCTATCTTTTGGATTAATAGGGTATGTGAAATACATAACCCAATAACACTTTTTTTTGGTTTAGTGTTCCTTGTTTAGATCTGTATGCTAAATACATAATTTTGTTTCCATTGTTACGTTTCTGTGAATTAATCCGGCATTTGATTGTGTTATGCCTGCCGTTGAAGTGCGTCTTCATATCTTCTTCTATTATTGTGATATATCTACTTAATATACCATAAACGGGATATATTTGTTATGATATTTTGTATATTACACCTAACTGAAGCATGCATATGATATGATTACTGTTGTATATTACACCTATGATATGATATTTTGTATATTACACCTAAATGAAGCATGCCTATGATATATCTGCTCAATATGCAGTATGCATATGATATGATTAGTTCTTATTTATAACATCAAACAGAAAACTTTATTATATCTGGACATGTGAATAATATTCATGCAATATATATTATTTTGTGCAGATTAGGTATTATTGATAGACCCACTTGAGGCTCGGTCGAGATATCCATAACCACCACCACTACTGCTGCCATAAGATCCACTACCATGGTGATGATGTCTATCCCGATCATAGTAACCACCAGTACTAGTACTAGTGCTGGTAGATAGTGGTTCTCCATAACTTATTTGCGTTACGGGATCTCTAGGATTTCTAGGAGGTGGTGCATTCGGACGATCCCGACAAACTCTACCAGAAGTAGCACTGCTATGAGATCTCCGCAATGGGGGCGATGGCTGTGATGAGGATGGTTGCCCATATCCTAAATGCATTCTGCCCATTTGAACATCAAGCGAAGGCCCCGTGGTACCTGGTTGACCACCCTGTCTTTGCCGTCTCCGCATGACTTCCTCGTATGCATGATCAGGTGTATCACTGCCTCACTTGGAAAACCAACCAACTGATCCCAATACCTCCTTCGTGCATCAGCAGGGTTTGTCTCCGGCATTCTTGTTGACTCTGGTCGAAATCCATGATCTGTATCTTGTGTGGCATAGAACCTGTCATGCCCTTTTTGCCATGTCTGGGTTTCAACTTGGGTCGAAGCCGGATAACTACCACCACCACGACCGTCATCCTCGTCACCATCATC
>JAESVK010000701.1:318450-338001 GCA_017140935.1 Hamamelis virginiana | reverse complement strand
AGGTCGGAGAAGTAAAAATAGAGAGGCAGTGCACTAAGCATTTCTCTGTGCTGATTGGTCCATAGATTGGATTTTATGGGGGCTTGTTGTATATAATTGATGGTTGAAGCCATAAGCTTTTAGAAAATGATCCACCGACTTGGAAAAAAAAGGTTTCCCTCATCTTGAAATATCATGTAATTTTCGAGATGATCATAAAGAATGAATCTTGTGGCAGTGAAGCAGAAGATCGAGTTTAGTATTTTAATATCAGTTATTAATACTTTAAGGTTGGCATCAAGATTTTAATTTTCAAATCATTTGTAATATTGTCATAAATCATTTGTGTGCAGAACTTTTTTCTTTGAGAATTAAATGTTGTAAGTTTTACATGTTTCCTAATTTATTCTGTAAGTTTCCCCGAAGTAATTCCATATCTGCAAATGACAGAAGTACTGCCATAACTTCCACAGTTGAATTTTGCTTCGAGAAATGATTAATTTTCAACCTGAATTCAAACCTTTTAGAGCTCTTTTTTTTTTTTTGGGGGGGGGCGGGGGGGGTTTCGGGGAGAAATCTACTCACTATATGAAGTAGTTAGGAGCCAATTTCTCAAATCCAATGATTTATATTCTTATCTACCAATCTAATAAAATGAAAAATAAATAAATAAATAACAAATAAAAAAAAATAAGAAAGCAAAAGAAAGACTTGCAGCTTTCCTAAATTCTTACTGTTTGTCAGATGAGTTTCTATTTGAAAATGCTGCAACCTTTCATGCTCAAAGAGGACTGCTATTTGAGTCTGGACTCAGTCCCTATGCATTTAGTCATTCATCCAAGTGAGCTATTATAACAAGTTATGTTTACTTTATAACGTATACATTCAAGGTTAAGCTCTACTCAAAGCATATTGGAAAAACGCCTGAGGAGATTGAAGCTGACATCATGCGCCCAAAATATTTTAGTCCTAGTGAAGCGGTTGAATACGGCATCATAGATAAGGTACCACTGTTCAGAAGTTTGCTTTCTGTCTGGTTTTCTTGCCATAATTAAAACCACATTTTCCCTTAATTTTTTGCAGGTAATATATAATGAGAGGGGCAGTGAAGATCGGGGAGTTGTTTCTGACTTGAAAAAAGCGCAACTTATTTGACCATATGAAGACTTGGAAGTGATTGTAACAAGTATTTAGGTAAAGTCATAGTTGAACACACAACTGCAAGTCATTGTCTTGTCTTGTCTTGAATTATTTGGTGATTGAACTGCTTTTGTATAAATAAATTAAATGTTGTTTAATTTCTCAGAGATGACAATAAGTGCCCCCTTTTTACCGGCAATTTGTCAGGAATATTGTTCCACTTTTTTCTTAACTCCTTTACAGTACTCGTAATTCATTTGGCTATAATGTTAGAAATTTTGACGGCGCTCTTGTCAGTAGGGTGGTCACTTCATATCACAAGATCTCATTCACCAATCCTTGTATTTTAAGTACAGATTATTATTGGAAGCATAAGATTCATTGGTGGCGTGGCATGGTTTGAACCCCATGAGATACACGTATCTCTGGTTTTTTTGTTGTATATCATACTATAGTATGGAGAGAATTGTTCTGCTATTTCATGGTAAAAGCGGAACAATAAGATGCCTAAAACACCTCTGCCTTGTGGTGATATGAGCCAACCATCCCTATTGCTGGATGTGTGAAGCTTGTGATTTGCAATTGAATGTGAATATATTTGAATATGTTTTACTTCTATTGTTCTCTCCTGTCTCAATCCATTTCCTTCTCATTTCCACGCCTATAGTTGCACCACTTTCTATTCCTAACTAATCCATTGCTTTAGTGCGAGGATGAGAGGATCAGTTGGTTCCGGAAGAGAAAAGTTATTGCTTGTTCTTTTCATGGCCACATCTCTGTCTGTCTGTCTCTCTCTCTCTCTCTCTCTCTCTCTCTCTCTCTCTCAGGAAGAGACACCTAGAAAAGAGAAAAGAGAAAAGAGAAGAGCAGTAGCTGAGGTAGCTGGTTTGGCTAAATGCAAATTGTGCTTTACAGCTTGCACTTGTTTTTTTCTAGAGTTCCGTTATGGTTGCTGTTGTTGAAATTGAGAGAGACTGTGGAGAGATATGGTTGGTTGGTGGAGTGATGATTCAATTTGTTGCTTAATTTGTATGTTCAGTCTCATTCCCCTGCCACTTCTAAGTTTTGATTCTGCTCGGCCCAAGCCTCACAAGTGTCGAAAATATCAACTATCAACCATACACATGCTCAGCTACCTCACTCTCAACCGTGTTTCTTCCATCATTCTTGTTGCAAGTGCTTACTTCTTTGGACCCATTAACAGTAACTGTGGGGTCAATTGGTCATGGCTCTCTCTCTCTCTCTCTCTCTCTCTCTCTCTCTCAATTTTTTAGTGTGAACTGATTTGCTTACAAGAAGACTAAACATTTTATTACGAACTACAAGAATTTTCCTATCTTCATGGCAGACCAAGAAGCTATATAGTAATAAAATGTGACTTTGATGTGGTCAGGACAACACCAAGTGCCATTATTAATCCGTAGCAACTGCCTTTATTTATTCACGTAAAAATAGCCAAGTGTGCGTGGGCGCTCATGAGCCATGGCACCAGTTGGATTTTCCTTGTGAAATTAGAACCAACTCATTGATGGTTACAGTTTCTGCACTTTTTGTGTCCTAGTGCTTGAATTATTTCAATAAACTAGGAACAATTTCAATTAGCATCGCAATAGAATTTGCCACGAGGGCACCAAATGGACAGCCAAGATCACAAGTCACCTACCCCAAGTTGTGAATTGAATTGGTTAGTTCACTCTTCACCCTTTTCCTCTTTTATATACAGAAATTACACTTGGAAATCCAAGTCAGCAACACAAATATCTGCTCGTGTCGAAAAAGAATATAATCTTACCAATCCTAGTAACGGAATTAAGAGTGCTTTTGCCCCTAATTTGTGTATTCTTATCTGTATTTGGCCACCAAGGGTCTAAAGTGGTACCGAGGTTGACTGATTTAAGTGGGATACAACCAAACATATCTTGGTAGGTTAAATCCCATTGTTAATAGCCCATAGCTTTGGTCATGACTCCTCCTAACACACTAATTCAAAAGTAGGAGACGGATTTGGACCCCCTATTAGTCTATTACCCTTGTAATCTTGCTTCTTTGCTTCTTCTTCTCACTCTAGAGATTGAGTTTTCCAGTTCTACTAGCAGCTTAATATATGGGGTGAAAGCCTATGATATAGGTGAAGGATGATTATAACGTAGAAAAAAATAAACAAAGATTATAATTGATGGAACATACCGTAAGATTATAACTCACGATTATTTGCTTTAATACTGTCATTATCATCAGGTTAAGACAACTGTGATTTCTCAATAAAGAATTTTGGGATTGTAATTTGAGTGAGATTAATAAACAAGACGGGAAAAGGCGCTTCCCCTAAATTACATGGTATATAAATCCTTAATTGTTTCTAAAAAGAACAGTAAAAAACTACCTTCTAATGGTAAAGTGTCAATAGATTAAGCATGAAAACAAGTCTCCGACATAGGGGTCCATTACCATGCCAATAAGATTTTTACTCTTATTTGGTAACAAGTGTTTAAATGTAGTGTTACATCTTTGTTTTTTCCCGACAAAGAAGTATTTTAACTTTTGGTTAGACTTCAACCCACATTAGAAAAGACCAGAAAAATATATTAATGTAATTATAGTTATATCTAGCCTAAAAAACTTACAGTAAGAAACTTGGAGGGAAAAGCCACCAAGTATGATAGCTAGGTTAAATAAATAATAAATTTGGAAAAATAAAATAAAGGAACTCACCTTGCAAACGCAATCCCTAGTGTTGAAAAAGAATAAAAGAAAGAAACTCATCTTGCTCACGCAATTCTGATATGGATGTGGTTTCAAGGGAGCAATCATTAGCATGATGTCAATTACTGTAGTATATTACTCATTAATGACATAATTTTAACCGAAATGACTTATTAAATAATATGTTGGACCAATGGCCTTGTGATTCGGCAGCATTAGTAAATACACACTTCAATTAATTAATTAGAAGTAACTTAGTGATCATTAATTAGAACATTTTTGATTGGGGTGCTATATGATTTGTTATTGTCAAAATTTGGTATTTGCTTGCTCCAATGGGGTGCAATTTGAAGGTGCCAAATTTTGTTACCCTTGTCCAAAGCTCTTTCATTCACATGCCCGTGACCGATGATATCTTTTAGGCAGCAACCAGGTTAAATTTAGTCAAAATGCATCTATACAAACTAGTAGGGGTGTTATGGAGTTGAATATTTTCCATTGACAAAAGGAAAAGAAAAGAAAGAAGAAAAATAAAAACATAATTATAGAGATATGGATCAAGAGGGTAGAAATTTTTGTGAGCCATTATTGTTCTGAAGAAGAATACAGAGTTAATTAAATAAAAGAGTAATCTGGCCCCAAGACTAAAACGATGTAGACAGGAATTTTTCCAATACACTAATCTATAATCTGAACTGCTGCAGGTAAACAATGAGCTGACTCAAAAGTGAAAATGGTGATCATAGAAAAAGTTGGGCAACACGTACGTATAGTATATTCTTATCTTATGGTTCTGCTTCTATAAAAAATTAATTATTATTATTGTATAAATGTCTTTAATGGTCAATAACGGTGTCTATTTGTACACATAAACACCCCCCCTTGGACTGCCTAGTCCCTAGTGGAAGTAAAAGGTGGCTAAATCCCACACAGTTCAATTCCTTCCCTCAATGCCTCGATCACCTATAAATATGGGACTTCAATTGTTAGCTTCCACCACCCCACCACCTCCTCATCCCTCTCTCTCTCTCTCTCTCTCTCTCTCTCTTATATAGGTAATTAAGTGTATGTTGAGAGAATTTGACATGGCCCTTTCACTTAAATGCCACTCTTGTTTGCTCTTTATCATGGCACTTTTGCTTGCTCTGTGTAATTCTCAAGATACTTTTACGTACTCAAGAGCAACCTATTATGGTAGCCCTGATTGCTTAGGGACTCCAAGTACGTATAAATTAATTTCCCATATATACATACATGTGTATGTAGCTTTTAATATATGTGCATTTGTGCATGAATAATTCAACTTGTTAATTATAATTCAATGGGTTAATTATTAACGATGTGTTGAATCAGCTGGAGCTTGTGGATTTGGTGAATATGGAAGAACTGTCTATGATGGTAATGTGGCTGGAGTTTCTAGGCTGTACAGGAATGGAACTGGCTGTGGTGGCTGCTATCAGGTAAACTTCAATCCATTTTGATCATTTTAATTTGTTGTTGACACTAAAAAGACTGAAGTGATGAATCTTCTAAGGATGTGTTTGGAAGAAACTAGCTTAATCATGACTTCCAAATAAAATCTTTATATAATTAGTTGTCATGCATGTTCAAATGCAACAAGTTCAAAAAATTTCTATTGCTAGGCCTGTTTGGATTAGTTTTAATTTGCTTAAAATGACTTTTGAAGAACTATGTTTTAACGTATCTATTTAGAACCATGTCAAAACATTCTCTTCAGATATCAAAATTTTCATAGTAAATGAAAGTGATTGTGACAAAAGTCATGAAATCAAATCATCTTATCATCTCTCAAGTTGCCCAGAAGTGATTATCACCACCCCATCTCTTAAAATCAAATTTTGAGCTCCAAAAGTGATTTAAGACAAAGCTAATCAAACAAGTTAGGCTTAAACGTATTTCCCAAAAGCGCTCGAGGGCTAATAAACAAGTCATTCATTTGCTTTGGCATGATTGTACTTATCCATAATGATGATTAATTTTTTTAATAATTAATATATAATTAATGAATTCAGGTTAGGTGCAAAGTACCTCAGCTTTGCAGTGACGATGGAGTGAACCTAGTGGTGACAGACCACGGAGAAGGAGACCACACGGACTTCATCCTCAGCCCACGCGGCTTCACAAGGTTGGCTCGTCCAAACATGGCCTTAGAGTTGATGGCTTACGGCGTTGTTGACATTGAATACCGAAGGATCCCTTGCCAGTACCCACGTTCAAATCTCTATTTTAAGGTCCATGAGAATAGCAGGTTCCCTGACTACCTAGCCATTGTTATTTTGTACCAAGCTGGCCAAAATGAAATCCTGGCTGTGGATATATGGCAGGTAAATATAGTCTTATAAACCATTTAATTAATTTAACAAGTTAATTGGGTCATTAAGGTGGTAATTTTTGTTGATGGGTCTTGGTCGTATCATGCATGTCGAGATACAAGTATTCGAGTATACATGTCAATTTGAAGATAAGCCATCTATACTGTAAGATCCAATTTTATATCATGAGGACTAAGATTTTTAAATTCCTTAATTCATTTTTTTTTTTTTAATCTAATAGTATAAAGTGCTTATATTATGGACTTGCATGTATATAACACTTTATTAACTGTATCAATTTTTTAAAATACAAACACATCCTGATTATTAGATAGGAAACACGACACGACAGGATACAAATAACCTGTTTAATAATCAGATTGCATTGTCCTACTATAATCGACACATATATAATCCAATTATGATTCAAAATATTTTGACCTAAATACGATTAAGGTCAACTCAAATCTGGTGTCACATTTTTCCATCCATAATGGATGCTAACCCTTTTCAATCTACGAATATTCCAAGAGGGATCAAGTATTAATTGTAGCAATTATTTTGAACTCTAATTGATTTGAGGGTTCATGTTCTTGGTGCAGGAGGATTGTCAGCAATGGAGGAGCATGCGCAGGGCCTATGGAGCTGTGTGGGACATGCCAAACCCACCAAGTGGTGCTCTGAACTTGAGGTTCCAAGTGAGTGGCAGCTATGGCCAAAAGTGGGTGCAGCTGAGGAATGAGATTCCTAGTGATTGGAAGGCTGGGGTTGCTTATGACTCAGCCATTCAGCTTAATTAATTGAACCTCCTCCTACTTTTACATAAGTAGGATACGAACTGCTTATTAATTATTTCCTTTTAGTTGTTAAATATATGATTGTACGCTAGCTAGGTGTGTTAGAGCAAGTGCGCTTCACCTTGCTCAATTACAAATGGGATTGTCTACTTTATGTTTTAGTGAAGGAATATCAATAAAGTTTCACCTTTGTTTTTTGAATCTGTTGGCTATTACTTAAAGAAAAAAGTTAAGCATTTAAGATAAACAATTGCAAATAATCAGAGCATTGTGACCAATCTGCAACAATCTTTTAGAATTCCTTCGTCAAGAAATTCATGATAATACAACATCCAAACAATGCTCGATCCTTCATGTGTGAGGATGAGTTTTGATATGAGAAAACAGTCAATATGTTCTCTCTCCTGAACTACATGAATATTACAAGGGCTCTAAAATTGTTTTGAGTACAACAAAGTTGAAAACAATCAGACATTTCATCTTCTGAAGCACTGATACAATCACAGCATACAATTGTAGATGATCCGTCTCTTGGAAGAGCGATGATCTGTGTACAAGGGAGGAGGGAAGTCATTCCATCTTGGTTGTCAACAGCTAATCTTTGTCAAATTCAAATTATTGCCTCACTGATTCTGCATTGCAGATGATCACGCTTCAAAGCACAGGAACTTCCACATCTGATTATCAAGAGCATTAATCATTTGACATTAATATCTTTTATGACAACTGTGCTTAGAAAAAATCAATGTGATAACACTAAACACATTCATCAAAATTTGAGGTTTTCACCATAATTTCAAAACACCTAAGCAAGCCTAGGCAATCAAGTGTGCCGTGAATATCAACATACATATCATACATAGTATGTGTTGCAATATCAATATACAGACTGCCATTGAGTGTTATTTCCAAGGAAAGTATGTGTGACGAAAAGGTTGAAGAGAATTTTACATATATAAATACTCAGATCTGATCTGGTCAGCTAATGCAGACTTTACCATAAATCATAAAACATCATTTGGGCTGTTGGATGCAAGGCAAGGCCAGGATCAATTCTTGGCCACTTAAGTGACGCGGGTCACTTACTCTTCAAATCATTGGCAAGATGAAACCCGGCTACCCGCAACCCGTTTCGTCATTTCACAATTCACACAAAATACAAACCAGTCTCCTCCCATTGTAGAAACACTAGAGAGAGAGAGATGGGTATGAGAATAAGCTTTTCGTGTGTATAATGAGCAAAGAACTAATATCGCTTCTTCTCAGAAGCAGATGGCTATACAAACAGAGTCACAACATAACTCTTCATTTCTGCTAGATGCACTAAACTGTGAAGAAGAGCGGTGGGAGGAAGAAATAGAAGAAGGTTTATTTAAATTTATAGAGAGCCATATAACAACAACAACATTAATGGAACAAACCTTTATCTTCTTCCCCTTTTCTTATCAGAACAAGATTTTTTTGGGAAGATGCAGAACTTCTTTCTCTTCATCAAAGAAGAACAACAAACCCATTTTCTTCACAAATGTGAGCCTGGTTGCCGGCGAGAAGGAGAGCACCGAAGTGAGTTGCTGGAGAGAGATTGCGAAAGAGAGGTGAGGGAGGGATGAGAGTCGGCAGCCTCTTTGGTGCATCTAACCTAGGGTTTCTACAATGGGAGGAGGCTGGTTTGTATTGACTGTGAAATGAGGAAATGGGTTGCGGGTAGCCGGGTTTTGTCGTGTAGATGATATGAAGAGTAAGTAACCCGCGTCACTTAAGTAGCCAAGAATTGATCCTGGCCGTGCCTTGCATCCAATGGCCCAAATTATGTTTGCTGATTTTATCATAAATCATCATTAGCTGACCAGATCATATCTGTATAAATACTTTTACTAACAATTATAGATATTTCAAACTCACACATAAAGTGATGAAAATCCATCAAGAGTCTTGACATTTAACCGACATATGAAGAAAAATTAGTCATGGTAAGTCCTAAAAACAATATGTTGATAGGTAGGCCCTTAAGGGAGAGCAAGATTAATTATTCGAGCAAGTGACATCCGAGTTGATAAGATAGCAAGAGGGTACTGCAGCGGGGAGAGCAAGGCAATCAGGGGGCACAGTTGTGGTGGGAATGCTCTTGCTCTAAGAAGTTTTTTCAAAGGAGAGAATAATTTTCCAATCCCTTAAAATGAACCATCAAAGGCCTTCATGTGAGGATTCAGGACCCAAATGTAACAGAATTCTATCAAGTTAAATCATCAAGCCAATGGGAGCCCTTCCCACCCATGGTGCCAACTAGCTAAGGTTGCACCCTACCCTCAACTAGGCAGGTGTATAGCATTAGGTGCATTGTCTTATGCAACTCTAAAGGGAACTAGAGTAGTTTGTAGACCCCGGATTCCACCACCAAGGTAGGCATCCACCTAGTGGGCATTCCCTGTAGGGGCATCCTCATCGAGGTGGGGGGAGCTCGACAGAGGCTGCTTCAATAGATGGGAGGCGATCACATGCAAGGCACGTGATCCCCTCACATGCAAAGCACGTGCTCTAATCGTGTGCATAGCGCATGTTTCCTCCAAGTGAATGGCATGAGGCCTCCCTAGTAGGGTAGGTTTATCAGGGGATCATCTATCATCCTAGCCTTCTCTAGGTTGAGGTCAATCTTTTTGTGTCCCATTGCATGGTTGGGTCCGCGACCTTAGTCAAGATACAGGAAGAAAGATAAGTCAAGGACCCCTCATTTGTGATTGATAAGCTTCAAGGTTTCAAAGTCTTCTATGACCTTGCATCCCTTTTACTTACCATAAGTGGAAGATCCTTATTGGTCCACATAGAATTTCTCCATTGGTCCATGTGGCCACCGTGCATTAGTCCACTTGGCAAGGAATCTTGGAGGGGTCAACGTCTTACTTGGGGGCAAGAACTAAAATATCCAATATATCAACGATATATTACCAATATATTTGAATATCGGAGGGTATCCATACGATCCTAGACTTACATATCTTTCCCTCAAAATATCGACCAATATATCGAAAATATCTATAAAAATCTATAAAAACACACATTATATCAATCGATATTCACCAATATATAGGTAAATATCCATTATTTAATTTGCAATGTTTTGATTGTAGAGTTTCACCGAAAATTTCCACGTTTAACTAATAATATCCATTATATCTCAATATCGATATTTTCGATACAATCGATATATCCGTCAATACATCCATGTTTTGAGACCATCGATATATCCATCAATACAGATATTTAAATCCTTGCTTGGGGGTACACATAAGCCAACAGTGTTAAAACTAGGTTATGTTCTCTTTTGGCATTGGAGAGACTAGACAGAAATAATTTGGTCATGTTTATAGATATCAATAGCCAATGATGAACGGACACTCAGATAAACACAAACATGGCCATTACGTGTGTGGCACCAATAATGTTACAACACCTAGCATGTATTTGGGCATTCTAAAATCTAAATGCATACAAACCAACACTTTCCAAGAAGGAACTCTTAACAAGAATAAGCCCTAAACCTTGATCATTATTATTATTTAAAAATAAAAATAAAAAAAAAACACACACACACCCGCTTAAAACAAAATCAAAAAATCAGCCCTAAACGAACATTAAATCCATTGATGTGCTACTGCCATTTGCATATCGCCATAATATTTTCACAAACAGTAGAGCAGAACACTTCTAAAAGCATAAATGTGTAGGTGATAATGGCCAGAACAACTGCCATTTATTAAAGGAGAATCCAAATGTGCATTTTTCCCAAAATGGGATATGGAGAGCAATCAAAAGATGCATGCCACAAAAATATTGAAAACTCAAAAAGAAACTTACAGTGAGAAAACAAGGAAACTCCATACCTCAAGAACATAAAACTTTTTTCTGTTAATACGCCTCAATACATCCTACCAGTGCACTCTGAAGAACCACAATAGCAACTCTTCTTCTTAATATTGCCATCAGGGTCACGAACCTGATCTATAGTATAATTGTAATGATAAGTCAGCTCCTGCAATGGAGGAATGTTTTCGGCAGCAAAGAGCATTATGTGAGGCATTCTCTTGTCCTCATGATCATAAAGGACATTTTGCGCATAAAGGTTAGGGGAACAACTATGGTTGATAAACCTCCCCACATTTCCATACCGTGCTGCATCAATAGTGAAACCACCATCCTCCGCAACTTCACAAGAACTTGATTGTGTATCAAGCATGAGATTTGAAAGTCCATCCCATAGAGTATGATCATTGTAGTTTTGCCCAATATCAAACAGATACTCGTCATTACTAGTTCGTTGATCAGCTTCCTCATCTTCCAGGAGCTCTCCTAACAACTCACATATAAAACTTCCAGAAGGGATGGAATTTAGGGATCTGACACCCCATCCCCTTGATTCAGTTTTGAAGATTTCAAGCTGAAAATTGATGCCACGCTGGCTAACTCTATTATGGCAAGATGGAGAGCACTTGCAAGAAGGACTGCACTCATACACAAGGGGCCTTGCTTCAACAATAGCCCCATTATAGTTATAAGGAATCTCTCCTCCATTCCTGACTGCACAAGAACATGTCTCAGAATCTGAACATCCACCAGTACAATCGCAGCCCTCCAGAGGAATTTGACTGTACCAATTAGGATAGATCGTGCTGGTTATGTAATTGAATGGTGGGGGTTTCTCATCATCTATGGTGTTCACAACGCAAATTGGAATTAACTCTTTCCCCTGCGAAATATCATCTACACACAAACCCTCCCGTATTTTCAATTTTTTGGACTTCTTCACATCACTCACAGCAAGCTCTGGTTGACCAGGAATTCTTCCTAAATGAAACTTAAAAACTAGCTTACCATGTGGCCCCACTTCCTGCCAACATTTCTTCACCAAGTAAAGGCCGTCGTAAATGTATCTGCTAACTCTCTCACCTCCCTTATAAATTGTGCCTCTAAATCCACGGATCACCCTTACAGGATTCCTTTCATCAATACTATTTTTCAGGGCAAGATTTCCACGCTCAAGCTTTTGATCTTCACGTTTCTTTTCCCTACCCATTACGTTTCCACCTATCCCCGTGAATATCAATACATCTGAATTGTCCAGTTCATTGGCATAACCACCAAAAGATACAACACTTGCAGCAAGGACTTTTCCATCTTGCTCTATGTAATCTATACCAGCCTGAAATTGGCAATGAAGGCCAATAGTAGCAAGCTCCGCCCTGTATTGAAACTCATCGCCAACTTCTACTCCTGGGACAGGTCCCAAGATTTGTTTGCCTCGATTTACACATTTCCCTTTATCCTTCAGAATCCTCGCCACTTCAAGGTTAACCATTATAGAAACCTTTTTTTCTTTCTTTGACTTTGCTGCTGCTTCCAGCAAGAGCTTCCTACGAATAGTTTGGAACATACGCAAAGCATCCCTCACTTTCTTACGGGTGACAATTGCCTCACGATCATCACCTTTCCCATTTGAACTACTGGGATCAAGAGGAGGAAGCTTCCCATCAAAATCATGTGATCTACGACCCACATGAAAACCTTCATGCTCCTCATGATGCTCAAGGGAATCTACATCATCCCTGTCAACCAGTTCATGCATACCATGACAAGCAGCCTTTCCTGTAGAAGCCGATTTATTCTTCATACCTCCCAGATTTTCTGTGCCAGCCTTCCTTGCCCTGAAAAAATACCTAGGAAGCTTCACATCAAAATCATGTGATCTGCGACCCATATGAAAACCTTTATGTTCCTCATGATGCTCATGGGAATCTACATCATCCCTGACAACCAGTTCATGCACACCATGACAAGCAGCCTTTCCTGTAGAAGCCGATTTATCCTTCATGTGTTTGCCTCCCAGATTTTCTGGGCCAGCCTTCCTTGTCCTGAAAAAATATCTAGATGTTTCTTGACTTGATAAATCGTGTTTCTTTTCTTCGCTTCCTTGCCTCAGTGAACAATTTGGTGCAGCCATCAAACCTAGAACAACCACCCTGTCCATGGCAGATTCCCCACTCACATCTTCACTTTGAAACTGATTCTCACTAGCAGACAAACCAGAAAAATTTCTCTTCAGAATTTTATCCTGTGTATGAACCATAATCACTTTCTCCACTTTTCCCTTCCTCCATGGGCAATTTGGTGCAGCCATCAAACCTTGAACAACCACCCTGTCCATGGCAGATTCCAAACTCGCATCTTCTATTTGAAATTGATTCTTACTATCAGACAAACCAGAAAATTTTCTCTTCAGATTTTTGTCCTCTGTATGAACCACAATCTCTTCCCCCACTTTCCCCTCCAAACCTCCCACTTCCCCATTGTAAACCACCATATCCTTCGGCACCTTCCTCTCCAAACCTCCCAATCGCCCATTGTAAACCACAATCTCCTTCCCCACTTTCACCTCCAAACACCCTGCTTCCCCATTGTAAACTACAATCTCCTTCCCCACTTGCCCCTCCAAAGCCCACACTTCCATTTCACCTTCTGTCTGGGAGTTACAGTCTGGACGACTGAGATCACTTTTGTTAAGGAGTATGAGGCCTTTTACTCTTGTATCTTCCTGATCCGCCCTAACTTCAGAAATACGTTCTAGATTTAACGACCTTTCTCACTTCTTTAGTACCATCCCTTTCAGATTCGGCTTGAACTTGGTCCCCATAATTTTTAGGAACAACCGCTGTAAATTTACTCTTGAGATTATCTTCATCCTGAACATCATCTCCTATTTGTTTGCCATTAGTCCGTACTGTCTCTTTTAATAACTTTTCTTCCGCACCAAACTTCTCTTGACCCAAAATCGTCCTCCCAGAAGAAGCAGGAGTTTTCAGGGTGTCTTCCTTACTCGGGTGGTTTTGGGTCACTTTCTTCTCTAAAACATTGCCGTTTGACGACGTAAGCACCTATGTCTAGACTGAATTTTGCTACATTTCAGAAGTGTAAGACTGGACATAAGTTCCAGAGGCTTCTATGGAATCAGTCTCAACAGCTCCATTGTTGTCCCCACCCACCAGATTATTAACAGTTCCAAAGAGCCCAAGGCTTCCATTGGTCTCATTTTGTTTCATGAAACCAACCATCCACATCCTGGTGGAAAATCATGAACAGCAGTCAGCAGACACCTTCCGCCTTATGCCTGGGCCAAACAGCAGGAGAAGAACAGACTCCATTTGCTAATGGCAATCCTTTCAATTTAGGACCATAATGTGTCACTAACGGCTGCCTGTTCTCCGGTATCACCATTCTAATTCCCGTAACAAAATAAACAATGCACGCAAAAACATCCTGCAAAGCAGAAAATAATCATTAAAAATGGATAATTTAACAACGAATGATCCAAAGTCCACTCAATCCTATACCACCACACTTCCATAGTTTGCAGCACTGTGTTAGGAAATACCCAACTGGTCCCAGAAATTCCAAAGCAAAAAAAACCCCTACAAAACTCTCGCCACCACAATGTAGGAGATGAAAAGTAGGAGAACATGACCCACCAATTTGACTACTTCCTTGCACATGAGACACCGATTTGGCAAAACAAAATCACTTTTTGAAAAAATTAAGAAATTTTTAAATAATATAAAACAACAAAAAATAAAAAATAAAAAAATTGTATGTGAATAATGCTCTGGATTGCAACTCTTTCAAACTTAAACAAGTGACATGGAATAGTTCCTGAGAAATTTTTCCAGAAAAAAACTTTTTTTCCCCTTCAAAGCTTAAAGGAAAATTTATCACGTATCTTCAATCAGCTTCGCCGAAAGTATCTCTTCACAACAGAAATTTATTTTTTCTTTCCTCCGGAAAAATTTCCATCAAACAATTGATATTATAAATAAAAATACTTCCTCCGTTGGTTTCTCGAGAAAACCAAAAAATAAGTACAAAAAACTCCCGACTCTCACCATTACTTTCTCAGTATTCAAACGGATTTTTAAACAAATCTAAATTTAAAATAAGAGTACCTGAAGATCTGACAATGTAGACGAACGCTACGAAATTACGATTCGAGGGTAAAAAAAAAAACAGAAATCTATGAAGAAGCTGACCTGGTGTTTGGGAGGAGGCAGAGGTTAGGGATAGTGACGAATCCATGGTACGACGGTAAATAGAAGAAAATTCATGGTCGAATGTTGCATCCTTCTCTGTAATCAGGTGAGCAGAAACAATGCAGAAGAAGGAGAAATTTATAGTGTCTAGTGTTTGGACTGTTGGGGGAAGTGAGTGTAAGGTTAGTGAGAGACACTGCAGAAACAGAGAATAGTGGAATTATTACATGGATTTGCAGTTGTGCCCCCTTATTTTCCACTATTTATTCTGGGGTTTGAAAATAGGGTTCTGTTACCCTTTTTCTTTTTCTTTTTTCTAAATTTATCCTGTTACCTTGAAAAGATTTAAAAAAATAAAAAAATTCTTTCGAGATTGCATGAGTTGTGTTTATATATAAAACTATGCACCTCTATAAATGGTCTAAGCTTTCGGAGTATGTAAAGAAATTTTGGCTCTAATCATTTTTCTTCAATATATCAAGGAAAAAAAATGTATGAAAAATTGTGTTTGATTGTAAAAAAAATAAATAAATAAATAGCACTTATACATTGGTTTCATTGTAATTAACCAACAATTGGCTTTGAAAGAAAAAAAAAATACTTTTTAAGTTTGAAAATCAGGAAATGCTTTTATATTCTTTATTTTTATTTTTATTTTTATTTTCTATAGAAAATTTTTGACACCAAAGTACACCTAAACGTACTACTGTAAAACTTATCAACCCCAGGGTTTGGGAATCTCCTCCATGCAATCTTCGATCAGAGCGCTATTGTCGTTTCTAACTTCTTTTTTTTTTTTTTTTTTTGGTCGAAACCCAGTGTTTCCTCAAAGCTGACAACCAGAGACTAATCACTGTTCGCGCCGGGTAAGCCCACGAGGGGGTAAAGCACTGGCCCAGGGATTATTTTTCAAATATTCATTGCCCGGACACGATGTGGGGAAGCAAACCCACTCGAACCCGGGGTGGAAAGTTTGAGGCCAAGGCCCTCAACCACCTTGACCAACCCACTGGGTTTGTCGTTTGTAACTTTGCTGCTGTAGTGGGTTCATCAAAAACCATGCTTTTCATATAGAGCAGCCTATTAAAAGCCCTTCGCTCTTCGTTTGGGTAAGGGCTGGGATTCAACTTGACACAACCTTCTTGGTTGCATGATTTTTATCGAGTAATTCTATTTACTCACTTATTTCTTGGATCTATTTTCATCCACCTTAATATTTACATTCACCTAAATATCATATGACCTATATATGATTCACGTTAATAAAATTAATATTTTTATTCTTTTAAAATCATAGAATTCATTGGCACACGTGAGATCAACTGTTTTACCCAAACTAAAGGGGCCAATTGGTCATCAAGGAACTAGTTTCAGCAACAAAGTTCAAAAGTTACCAAGCTATAAATCTACTAAATTTAGAATTTTAGATTCGAAATAACTTCTATTTATATCAAAAGCTGAAACTTTGATACATACCCTTTTTCAGAGAAGAAAATTACAAACTCGCAGGATACAACTTCAAGGCTTGTAGCAATCCTCCTACAGATGTGCAAGAGATATTCAGGGAAGCAGATATTTGGAAAAGTGTTCAGCAATCCGATTTAAACTCAAAGCTGCATTATGCTCTCTTTCGACACAGAAGGGACTAAACTGAGACATAAATTGGACACAATTAAAGATACCAACACAGCCATTATGTTTCTCAACAATAATGTTATGGACACCTGGTATGTACTTGGGCATGCTAAGAACATTCAAGCCAACATTTTCCAAGGAGGGCCTCATAACAAAAGGCCAGTGTCTTTGCATATCACCATAATATTGTCATAAACAATAGAGCAAAACACTTTTAAAAGCATAAACATGTTCGTGATCGAGGCCAGAACAACAGCAGTGTACTAAATGAGAATCCAAGTGCCCATGTTTCCCAAAATGGGATGCAGAGAAAGCATAGACGATTGCATATCATTGCTGTTTTTTCAACATCTCAAGTTAATGCAAGTTTCATCGGCCAAGAAAGTCTTAATAAATATGATTACAGCAGAAAACATAAACTTAACCCCAAAACCCAAGTTATGCAAGTTATAATACTATCAGTGCTTAGAAATTGTCATGGGTAAGCATGAATGTATTCGCATTATTGCAATGATAATGCGTGCGTGTGCTGGATTTTGTTCTTGTATCTGTGTTGAGACACCACATTTACATGCATTCATTAAATACCACAGGAGAATGATAAAACAAAACAAATTTTATATATATATATAGCTGACTAGATCATTACTCTATATATATATATATATATATATATATGGGTCAGATTCCCTTGACACATTTTTTACTCCTAATTTGACATGCGGTTTGCAAAACTTAGCTTGGAATAGGTTTTTTGAGAAACCAGCCATTGGATTAGATATTCTGCTTGTACACATCATATATACCAAAAATCACATTGAACCAACAGCTACTTTTTCAAATATATCACAGTTTTAAAATAAACTGTAAAAAACTTTGTGAAACTGTCATAGTTGGTTTTCTGAAAAACCAATCGTTGAATCAATGTGATTTTTGGCATACATAATGTATATAAGAAGAATATCTAATCCAACGGGTTGGTTTCTCAAAATACCGATCTCACGCTAGGTTTTGCAAACCGCTTGTCAAATTGGGAGTAAAAACTATGTGTAAAGGGAACCTGTTCCTATATAAGTAAATTATGCACAGAAATTTGTGTGTCAAAAGGAAGAAAAGAGCTGAAAATTCACAAGCTTACAGAGAACAAAAAATCTCCATATCTCAAAAAACTGAAACTTTTTTCTGTAGATGTGTATCAATACATCCTACCAGTACACTCCAGAGAACCACAGTAGCAACTCTTCTTCCTAATATTGCCATCAGAGTCACGAACCTGATCTATTGTATAATTGTAATGGTAAGTAAGCTCCTGCAAAGGAGGAATATTTTCGGCAGCAAAGAACATTATGTGAGGCATTCTCTTGTCCTCATGATCATATAGAACATTTTGAGCATAAAGATTAGGGGAACAACTATGATTGATAAACCTCCCAACATTTCCATACTGCACTGCATCAATGGTGAAGCCACCATCCTCTACAAATTCAAGAGAATTTGATTGTGAATCAGGCATGAGATTTGAAAGTCCATCCCAGAGAGTATGATCATTGTAGTTTTGCCCGATATCAAACAGATACTCATCATTACCAGTTCTTTGTTCAGCTTCTGTATCTTCCAGGAGCTCTCCTACGTACTCACATATAAAACTTCCAGAAGGAATCGAATTTAGGGATCGGACACCCCAGCCCCTTGATTCAGTTTTGAAGATTTCAAGCTGAAATTTGATACCATGTTGGCTGACTCTATTATGGCAAGACGGAGGACACTTACAAGAAGGACCGCACTCATACACAAGGGGTTTCACTTCAACGATAGCCCCATTATAGTTATAAGGAATCTCTCCTCCGTTCCTGACTGCACAAGAACATGTCTCAGAATCTGAGCATCCAACAGTACAACCACAGCCCTCCAGAGGAATAGGGCTGCACCAATTGGGATATATCATGCTGGTTATGTAATTAAATGGCGGTGGTTTCTCATCATCTATGGTGTTCACAGCGCAGATTGGAATTAACTCTTTCCCCTGTGAAATATCATTTACACACAGACCCTCCCGTATTTTCAATTTTTTGGACTTCTTCACTTCAGTCCAAGCAAGCTCTGGTTGACCAGGGATTCTTCCTAAATGGAATTTAAAAACCAGCTTACCATGAGGCCCCATTTCCTGCCAATATTTTTCCACCAAGTACAGTCCATCATAGGTGTATGTCATAACTGCCTTAGCTCTCGTATTCGAAGAATCAGATGCCTTAGTTTCTTTAAATCCACGGATCACCCTTACAGGATTCTTTGCATAAATACTATTCTTCAGTGCAAGATTTCCACGTTCAAGCTTTTGATCTTCAGGTTGCTTATCCCCACCTATTACATTTCCACCAGACCCTATGTATATCAACACATTAGAATTGTCCAGATCATTGGCATAACCCCCAGAAGCAACAATACTAGAAGCAAGGATTTTTCCACCTTCCTTTACATAATCTATACCAGCCTGAAATAGGCGATGAAGGCCAATGGTAGCAAGCTCCACCCTGTAATGAAACTCATCACCAACCTCTACTCCCGGGACAGGTCCCAAGATTTGTTTTCCCGTGTTAACATATTTATCTTTAGCCTTGAGAATCTTTGCCGCTTGAAGATCAATCCTTCTAGAAACATTCCCTCCTTCCTTTGATTTTGCTTCTTCTTCTTGCAAGAGCTTCCTACAAACAGCTTGGAACAGGCGCAGAGTCTCCCTCACTTTGTTACGGGTGACAATTGCATCAGGATCATCACCTTTCCTACTTGATGTGCAGGGACCAAAAGGAGGAAGGCTCACATCAAAATCATGTGATCTAGGACGCACATGAAAATCTTCATGTTCCTCATCATGCGCAAAAGAATCTACCTCATCCC
>JAESVK010000701.1:303379-318440 GCA_017140935.1 Hamamelis virginiana | reverse complement strand
AAAATCTTCATGTTCCTCATCATGCGCAAAAGAATCTACCTCATCCCTGATAGCCAGTTCATATGAACCATTATAAGCAGCCTTTCTTGTAGAAGGCGATTTCTTCTTCACGGATGATTTACCTCCAAGATTTTTTGTGTCGGCCTTCTTTGCCCTGAAAGATTTAGATTTTTCTTGCCCTAATAAATCATGTATCTTTCCTTTGCTTCCTCGCGTATCACCAGCTGGGTTAGGTTTAACAACACCTTTTCCCTGCCTCCATGGACAATTTGGTGCAGCCATCAAACCTTGAACAATCACCCTGTCCATGTCAAGTTCCAAATCTACATTTTCTCTTTGAGATTGATTTCTACTACCAGATGAACCAGAAAATTTTCTCTTCTGACTTTTATCCCTTCTGCGAACCACAACCTCTTTCTCCTCCAAACCTCCCACTTCCCTGTCGTAAACAACAATATCCTTCCCCACTTTCCCCTTGAAATCTTCCAGGTCCCCATCATGAGTCATAATCTCTTTCCCCATTCTCCCCTCCAATCGTCCTACTTCCCCATTGTAAACTACAATCTCCTTCCCCACTTCCCCCTCCAAATTCCCCACTTCCATTTCATCTTCTTTACTGTCTGTCTGGGACTTACAGTCTGGATGTCTCAAATCACTCTTCTGAGGCGGTCTAAGGCTCTTTTCTCTTTTATCGTTCCAATCAGCCCTAATTTCAGAAAATGTTCCAGATTCAACTAGCTTTCTCGCTTCTTTAGTAACATCCCCTTCAGATTCAGCTTTAACTTTGTCACTGAAATTTTTAGAAACAAACTCTTTACCTTTTTTCTTAAGGTTGCCTTCCTCTTGAACATCATCTCCCATTTGTTTGACATCAGTCCTTAATATCTCTTTTAATAACTTCTCTTCCACACCAGACTTCTCTTGATCCAGACTCTTGCTCTTAGAGGAAGCAGGAGTTTTCAAGCAGTCTTCCTCATTAAGACAAGGAGCATTTCTTCCACAAAAAGGAGGGAAGTCTCGGATGGCTGAAATTCTTCTCCGAGGAGGATAGTTTCGAGTCACTATCTTCTCTGAAACATGGCCATTTGTAAGTGGCCGATTAGGCAGTGACAACAATTTCAAACAACTTGACTCAGCCATATCTTCAGCTAGAGCAGCAACCTCCACCTTAAGTGAATCCTTCAACAGTTCAGAGGTTTCACATTTTAATGCTTTCAATTGGTCAATCAACCCTGAATTATCCGAAGCCGTAGGCATCTCAACTCCCACAGGCTCATCATTCAGCAATTCAGGCCTGTCCACCTTATTAGACAAGACCACCAACTTTTCCACATTGGAATCCAAATCATTTGATGACTTAAGCACCTCTGTCGACACCAAACTTTGCAACCCTTCAGGAGAGTGAGACTCAACACCAGTTCCAGACCGTTTTATAGAATCAGTCTCTAAAACAGCCCCGCTCATGTCCCTGCCTACTGGATTCTCATCAGTACCAACAAAACCCATGGCTTCCATTGGTTCCATATTGATTCTTGTAGCCAACCGTCCACATCCCGGTGGAAAATCACGAACAGCAGACACCTTCCGACGCTTATACTTTGGAAAAACAGTCGGAGAAGTACAGTCACCATTTTCCAATGGCAGTCCTTCAAATTTCCGTTCAGTAGAACTGCCATTTGCCACTATCTGATGCATGTTCTCCACCATCACCATTCCAATTCCCACAAAAAACCAAACAAAGTGCACAAAAACTACCTACGAACCAGAAAATAATCATTACAATGTAGTCAACTTGATAATTTAACAACAAATGAACCTAAACCTCCATTCGGTTGCCAAGAAACCTGACAAAAATAAAACTAAATAGACTATTGAGTCTCACAATGTTTTTCTTTTCTGGGGTAACAAAAATGAGCACTCTAAGATTCAAAATTTTGACAGTTATTACTTATTACCTATGATATGCGGACTCTTTACTTCACCCTGAAGTACCCACACCAGATACTTGAACGAGGTTAAGGGTGCTCCAGCCAGATACTTCAAAATAGTGGAAAATCTATGAAAAATAGACAAATCCGACACTAGGACAGGTATCCTTACCCAACACCCTTACCCGAGTCCTTGTAACATAGTTTATTACCATTATAGTTAAATAAAAGAATTAATAACAAAAGAACCCAACCCTCAGTATATTTTCCGGATAAACCAAGGAAAATTTAAAAATAATAATAATAATAATAATAGTTTGCATTGCAAGATGTGTTGTTTTAGTTTCTCTTATCCCAAATAATGACAATTACAAATTTAAAGAGCTTAATTATTTTATTTTCATACATTTTCTCAGTAACTAAAATAATTTAATCAAATACTTAAAAACAAAAGAATCATACCCTCCGCTTGGCTCCTGAGAAAACCGAGGAAAAAAAAAATTAAACTGAATTTTGGATCTCGTAATCTTTATTGCTTCAATTTCTCGGATCCCAAAATCAATATAAACCTGAGATCCAAAATTTCGACATTGCAAACGTTCCATTAAAAGCATAACAACAAATGAACTCAACCCTCCTTTAATTATTTTTGAAAAAAAAAAGAAAAAAACAGTCTCGTAAGTTACGTTGGCTTGATATCTCAGCTGAAAAAATAATAAATAAATAAATAGATAAAACTAAGGTTCTGTTTGTTTCGACGGAAAATAGTTCCCGAAAACTTTTCCAGAAAAAAGTTTTTTGCTTGATGCAATTTCACCGGCATATTCAATTAGCTTCGCGGAAAAAGAAGTTATCAACAATTTCGCACCGTAAATTTATTTTTCCTTTTCTCGTGAAAAAAATTTCCATTAAAAAAACGTAACCTAAGATTAAATATTCTAACAATCATTACAAATATATCTAAATCAAAAAACTTAACAAAGAAAGAAACCTAACCCTCCGTTCGCTTCCGGAGAAAACCAAAAGAGAAAGTCCCGGTTACACAATACCTTCTCAGTAACCAAACGGACGCTTGAACAAATCTAAATTTGCAATATTAGTGTCGAAAGATTTTGGAAATGTAGACGAAGTGATTAGAAATTAGGGTTCGAGTGAGTGAGAATAAAATACTTAAAACGAAGGAAAAAAATTAATATAAATCTATGAAGAACCATACCTAGTAATTGGAAGGATTCGGGGGTTAAAGATAGTCAGCATTTCCATTTCATGACATGAACGTAAATGAAGGAAAAATCATGGTCGAAATCGATTTGTTGAATCAATCTCCGCAGTCGGGTATGCTGGAAAAATGGAGAAGAAAAGATTCGCTCTAGATTTTTTTTTGTTTTTTTTTTTTTTCTGGGTTAGAGAAAATCTCACTATTGAGTTTTTAGTGTGAGGGGGGTTTTTGTATGAGAAACGGAGTTATTGCCAGAATGCAGAAGGTTTTGCAGTTATGGTCTCCATGTTTCGCTATTATCATTACCACGACGTGGCGGGAAAATAACCTGTCTTCTTTTTTCTTCTTCTACTTGACCCCTCTAAAAATAATTATATAAGAATATTTTAATTTTAATCCTTTTACTATCATTGATTTATATACTCCACTCGTCTAATTTTAATTCATTCACCCCTATTAATGTATTCATTTGTCACGTTCTATCATTAATCATTTGAATGATTTTTATCAACATATATTTTTTATTTATTATAAATTATTTATTGTATCACAAAAATAATTCGTAAAAATTAAAATATATTGAAAAAATTTATGAAACTCTATTAATAGGCTTGTAAAAATATTAACACGTTAAAATAAAGACTGCATTAAAAAATAACAAGGTTAACACTATTTTGTGTCAAATAATTAAATGAATAATTTAAAGAGTCGTAAAAAGTGCCATAAATGAAAATTATAGGTGGTCAATGTGTTCGAATCAAAACTACAAGGATATGAAGTGTATATCGGTGATAATTGAAGGTCTCAAACTTCAATTTTTGCTTTAAAAATTATACATATAAGAAAGCAAGAAGTCTACTATAAAGTGCACCTCACACAAAATTATGTAAGGTATCCTACTTAGGGTTAATTACAAGACAGTTTTGAAAAACCTATTGTTGGGTAAGATTCTCTTTTTATGCATGCATGCAAAGAAAAAAAAAAAACTATTATGAAAATCAACTATTATATATATATATATATATATATATATATATAGAGAGAGAGAGAGAGAGAGAGATAATAACCCTATGCACATATGCTAATTTTAGTTAAAGTCAACTTTAAGTTGTGTGGTATCTATGTTGGAAATCAAGTATTAAATTAGACACTTCTTTTATGTATGCCATGCATGCAAAAAATCACAATAATTCAATGTCAGTATCTCAAAGTGCGGATTATTAAAAACTATCACCATTAAAAATTATGACAGTTTTTCACAGTAATAGTTTTGAGAAATTGATTGTTACATTATTATGATTTTTAGGCAGATTTGCAAAAGAAGAATATCTAATCTACCAATTGATTTTTCAAAACACGTATTCCACAATATTTTAAAAGGCATCATGCTTAGGATTGTTCCTATGTATAAATACTATAAGACATATTATTATAAGGTATACTTTGTGCACCGTCATGCAAAGCACACCACTTAAGGATACTATAATTTCACCATATATTTTTTAAACCAAAGAAATGATCCTTTAAATTTTAAGTTTATTTAAAAAAAAATATCCATGAACTTTAAAATATACGAATAATCCATAAATTATGAATTTGTAATACATTGTCCCATCTATTTTTGATGTTAATGGAAGTTAGTAAATTCTTGAATTATATCTTGGAGGTTATTTATTTGGTTTTAAAATTTAGATAGTTTTTGGGAATTTGATAAAAAATTTAGGAAATTATTTGTTCAACTTTAAAACTTAGGCTAGTTTTGTAAATAATAATTTATAAACAAAAGGGTTTTAGGGTAATTTATAAGGGGTGGTTTGGTGATTCTAATTATCTTATTAAATCTAGCAAGATAAGTAGGACTAATTTTTATTTTATCGTTGTTTAGTGAGTCCATCTTAAAGAATAAAAAAAATTCCATTCAATGTTGTACGAAAAATAAGGCATAAATAAAGAATTTTTTTTTTTTCAAACTAACCATAAGTTGATTTATATAAAAACTAGATAACAGTAACAGATTAGATTTAACCCGACTCAATTTTTAGAATTTTTTTTAAAAAAAAAAACATAAATTAAAAAACAAAACAAAAAAAAAAAAAAAAAAAAAAGAGGAAGAAATAAAAAATAGATAAATTTAAAAAGAAAGAAAGAATAAGACAACTTGTAGTCGATAAAATGTATTTTTCAAACCAACTGCAAGTTAATTTATATAAAAACAATATAAGAGTAGGATATTAAATTTCAGAAATGTTCCTATCAGCACATGTTAATTTTTGTGAAAGTTAACAAGAAGTTTATAGATAACTGTGGGATGTATATTTAAAAAAATTAATTGTTGGATTAGATACTATGCATATGTATGTCATGCGTACAAAAACTTACAATAATCCAACAGTTGGTATCTCCAAATATGCTACTGAGAGAAATTGTGACATTTTTCAGCAGTTAGAATTTTTCACGGTCTATATTTGGGTCGCTGTAATTTTTTGCAAACGTGACATCCATAAAACTCGTAAGATATTTAATCCAATGATCAATTTTTTAAAATATGCATCCTACAGTTAGAGATGTCAATGGGATGGGTTAAAAGGGTAACCCGCCCCACCCCTATTGGGAAAGGTTTGGGAAATAAATTTTAAAACCCTATAGGGTTTGGGAAAAAAATTAAAAACACTATAGGGTTTGGGACGGGAATGAGATATGGTTTATCCAACCCGCCCCACCCCAAATATCTATGTATATATAATTACACTAAAATCTTTTCCATTTATTTACAATATTTATTGTTTTAAGACTTTTATCATTTCTATTTTTTTTCTATTATTTTCACCAAATTAGTGTGTATAAATATATATTTTAACTACAAATATTTATAATCCAAGATAGAAATCAGAATTTTTTGAGATTATGGTTAGGATTTATTTCAAAATAAAATAAAATTGAAGTTTAAAAAATATTTTAATTATTTTCTCAAACCCGATAGAAAAATCCGTCCCGTCCCACATAATTTTTACCCCGCCCTGCCCCGCCCCATTTTAAGTTGGGATTGAGACAGATTTGAGAAATAATTTTTGTTCACGGGAAGAGATTGAAAAAGCAAAAACCTTCCACGCTCGTTGACATCCCTACCTACAATTACATGTGTTGACTGGGAGAACATAAATTTAATCCATTTAGTTTTTAGAATTTTGAAAAAGAACAAAAATAAAAATAAAATAAATAAAGAAAGATAGCTTATAGGTAGTAAAAATAGAAAACGACGTTGTTTCGTTAATGATATGAAAGGGCGGGAAACTAAACAAAACAGAACCCTAGATAGTGCACAGCACCTCTATGGCTTCTCATTTTTCAGCTCTCACTAGTCACTTCTCACTGTTTCACAAATCTCCAAACCCTCCAATCAAAAACACAAACCAAACCCTTTGATGAAGATGAACGGCGACGATCACGACCCCTTTGCCTCAATCGCTAAACTCTGCCGCATTTCATCATCCCAAGAAATCCTTTTCCGGAACTGCCCCTTTGCTCGCCAATCGGAAACTTTCTCCGGAGACGACTCGCCGGAAAACAACGAAGCTCCAGTGGAAAACACCCCAATCGTCATGGTCTCTCTGCCGGACGACGATAATACCCCTCAGGACGTGTTCGAAACACCTCCTGAAGAGGCATTACTTGTCAGCTCGGCTGAACAGAGGATCGCAGCGATCGATAATGACGCTGATCGTGGAATTGATGATGGAACCGTGGCCGTTGATGATGGTTGTACAGAAAGCCAGAGGGCGGTTGATTTAGGTAAGGATTCGGATCTAGGGTTTTCAGAAGTGAAATCGATTCGAAGGGTTCTGGGAGGAGAAACTACTTCGCAGAAGGTTTCAGGAGAGTTTCCGTCGAAAAGACTGAAACTTTGTGAGGAAAATTCGAGCGTGGAGTCTCCAAAAGCTCTTGCAGGCACTGTAGGGGATTTAAAGTCTAAGAGAGTTAATCCAAGCAATTACACCCCTAAATCTACTGAAAATTGCAACGGGAATGAAGAAATGTCAGTCATAACAAAACACGTTGTTTCTTGTAATGCTGTAACCGAGGCTGTTGAATCAGTGTGTGAAGAAAATGATGGGGTTTCAGTCAGGAGGAATATAGAGGATGTTGAGAAGTTTCGGTATGTTGGTCCAAGCCTTGTTAGACGGCGCCGACAATTGCCATGGTCGATTCGCGGGCGAGCAGAGAATGTTGTAGCCGAAGAGGAATTGGCTGTTGGTAATTCATCGTCTGTGAATCCACTCTGGAAGGGTCTTCGAGGCGTCTTGCAAATGCTTGCAGAAAGGTGTGAACCAGATCCTAGTCTTGAAAATTGTAGTTTGTTGGAGATTGCGAAGCGTCGTGGTATGACGTTTCCTCGGCCTATTTCGTCGCCGGCAGATGGTTTTGAAGAAGAATAGATTTGGACTGAAAACTGGTACTTTTGGGGGATTTGGCATGGTGGGTTTTGAGAATTCTAATGAATTTTTTTTTTGAAGATTTCATGTGCATTTGGGATATGGACTCACCCATTAGGAGCAATGAAAGAAATGTTCAATGCCATGTACTGTTTTATTCAGGTCCTATTTTAAAAACTCTGATAGGGCAGGATAAGCCATGAAGGTCTGGCTTTGTGAGTCAAATTATATGTTGCGAATTGTATGGTTGGTTTCTTTGGAAATGGCAAATAGAAATGTATTGAGCATGGATATAACTTTGTAGTGCAATGGCAATTATGTTTCTTGCATGAGTTGTGTTTAGTTTTCCCATTTTGATAGAGCAAGGCATTTAAGGGATCCCTTTTGTCTCTCACAATAGCTAAAGTTTTCGATTATAGCTCACCATCATTCATGGCCTCAAATGAGAGTTTAGAGCTCATGCAGTTCATTGCCGGAGAATTCTCCGGCAAAACTTACCCACAAATTAATGGAGATAAACACGAAGACAGTGTCCCAGCCTGAAACCTGGTATGAAGTCAAAAAATCAGTATTACATGCATATTGATACACAACATGATGATCAAATTACACCTAGTTTTTCAATGCTTGCGGAACAGCAAACATGATTTCCATAAGGTTCACCCAATTCATTTCTCTACAATCAAAAACAACTTCCATTTGATTCTAGATTATACATTGAAAAGAAAATCTTACATTTTGTTATATCACTTCAGTCCTGTAAAATGAATGAGTAACCTCTATAATTCTCACACATTTTTAGTTTACATAATTTGTAATTCAATGTTCAATGACTTGGACGGTACAAAGAATACAGTTTTCGAATCATGCAGGGACTTGATGTTGGTCTCATGCCACTTTAAGAGTAGAGTTTGAGCACATAGAAACGTATGGATAAACATTTGTTAATCTTAAAGGGAGATCTAAAATTGGGTATCAATACATTTATGGGATCTATGATAGTTAATTGATTTTTTTTTCTTTTTCCAAGTGAAAGAACATCTCCAATCCTTAATCAAATTCAAATTTCGGTAAAGTCGGTTTAAAAACCTTCTCCAATTATTTACTCAAAGCTATTCGAAATTGAGATTTACTTAAATGATTACCCAAATTAAGTTTGACTCAAAATTTTTAGTAAGGATCTCTCTCTCTCTCTCTCTCATTTGAGATTTACTTAAATCTTTATCCAAATTGAGCTTGACTCAAAAATTTGAGCAAGGATATTCCAACGGCTCTCTCTCTCTTTCTCTCTTGCAAATGACCTATGCAACAGACTTGCTGCAAAAACGTCCTCTATGGACTTGGAGAGGGTGGATGGAAGATGAAAACTTGGGGGCAAAATTAACTAAAAAAAAATAGTGAAAAAGGGAATTTTTTAAAAAGATTTGGATGAAAAATTGAGTAAATAATTGGACAGCTCTATACCAAACCAAGCTTTTTATTCAAATTTTTATTCAATTTGAGTAAGAGAAAAAGTAAATGATTGGAAATGATCATACAGATTTTTATTTTTTATTTTCTTTAAAAATAAATGCCCATTTTCCTTGATGAGGCCATTAGGTTTTGCATCCCAAAATGTGGTCAATCTGTTCTCTTGCCTGGTAGTCCACCAAACTCCCCCCAGAAAAAGAATACATGTTCTGTTTGGACCCTTTTAGGGCTGTCTACAGGAAGCATATTTTTCAAAGCAGGCTACATGAATAGTGGTTTGTAATTTTTAGGGAAAATTATAGTTTGGCCTTTGAACTATAGGCCGTTTTTAAATTGTCTCATGTGTTATCAATTGAAGTAATGTGCTGCCTGACTTATTTGCCGTTTTCAAATTACCCCCTTTTCGTAGTTAACCATTTGTGTTTTTGGACTAAAAAATGGCGTTAAGCTTGGTGTTTTTTTTTTTGTTTTTTTGTTTTTTTTTTTTTTTTTTTTATGCAGTACTTATCCTGGATTGCTAATGGGTTTATTGGCATATCAGTGAAGTTTCATGATTTTTCTTAATATATTCTATTTATTATGAATTTTATTTACTGTACAAAGAAAATAATTCATAAAAATTATAATATATTGAGAAAAATCATGAAAATTCACTGTTATACTTATAGACATATTAGCAGTTTAAGATAAATATTGCACAAAAAAATAACAAGTCTAACATCATTTTTAATAGACAGAAGAGGTAATTTGTTACATTAAAATAGTTTCAAAGCACATTGATTCAATCGATACCACGGGGGGCAATTTAAAAACGGCCAATAGTTCAGGAGAGACAAACTGTAATTTTCTATAATTTTTATCAATATTTATTTATATTCTAGAATGTAAACGGTATTAACATAGATACATCTGAATTTGCACCAAACAGAAAACTTTCACATTCAGCTTGGGTCCAGATATGTAAGATTCCTGCAGCTAATCATTATGTAAACAAATGTTACTGTTACCAAATCCCCCCAATACTATTAGATTATATTGATGGGAGATTGGAATTTGATGCAAGAAAATGTCACATTATCATTTTTATCATATTTCATCAATTGTCGAATACTCAATATAATAATTGGCATCACAAAGCATGCCAGTACTGTATTGATGTTGTGTTGATGTGATGGATGATATGGCAAGTCATGTCAGCATAACATCATTATTTTAGATAGTTAATGGGAGACTGTAAAAATGCGATAAGATCGAATAGCTGCACTCCTTGATGTAAACACCAAATTTCTTTACCAAAGAAATTATAACATGCCCTAGCTAGATTAATTTCTTTGCCGTATTGAATCGTGTAGCACAAGGTTTGGATTATCATCCACTAGACAAGCATTCAATTACATTACCTCAGCACCCTCAAAAGTCAAATCTACTTGTCCCAAATTCTATCTTCTTTTGAAAAACATTGGACCGGAGCCTGTCCAGGCCATCCTAATTCCTACTGCCATTTATAATGGCACTTTCATTGCATTACATCAAACAGTTCACATGGCCATTCTTGACTTCTGTCACCAAATTATTCACATGGCCATCCTTGACTTTCTTAGGTATTCTGCATTTTCATGTTATGTACTCAACTCCAGTAAGTTTTGCTTGGTTCAACACATTTAAGCTGAGAAAGTAAGGTAACCATTACTCAGGTTGACAAAAACTTCTAGCTAGAAAGACCAGACTGCAAGAACTTTCTTGCACAAAAATTTATGGATAGAATGATAGATATTGATTATTGAAAAATGTTATTTCACCCTCATATTTTAATTGATGTGAACGACACATCGTACGCCGATTAGGGTAAGTGGAAATATATGGATGAAATATGCTGGTGAAATACCTTTGTAGTTTTTTTTTTTTCCAAGCGATATACATCGGTAGGATTAGTGGGGAGGGAAAGTGACAAATGGGCTAATTCTCATTCACAAGGAATAGAACTAAAAACCTCAACCTTTAAAGGATGAGAGATGAACCACTGAGCCAAAACTCATGTTCACCTTTGTAGTTCATTATTATGCACAATTGGATTGCAAAGAAGAGGAAAGATACTTTAGAATTTTAAAACTGTTTCAATCCCCAAAAGTCCAAACTATTCTATTTTAACTCCCATCTTCTCAGCAAATAAATAGACAATTAAGCAACTCTAATATGCTATTGTGTAAGTACAAAGATCTCAAATTTTCAAACCATTTAATACATTAATCCAAAAAAGGAGGGGGGGCATTTTGGGGGAAAAAAAACCCTTAAAACAAGATCAAATTATGTAGTACTAGTCTATTCCAGCATTTAAATTCTTCAGGTGTTCCATTTTAATCAACCATGCCGACTTAACCCCCAAAAAAAAAAAAAAAATATGTTTGGGTAGGAGGAAGAACATCATTACCAGCTAAAAGAGAATAGAGGGTTGAGTGAAGATAGATTTGAAGCCAAATCCTTGGTACGATGTTAAGAGACTTTACCACCACACACAAGGTTGCATCTCCTTATCATATCTAATTAAATGAGATTCATTTCTGGGGTTAACTGAGTAAAAGCTAATTCATCATTATGAGATATCAAATCAACTTTTCTTATTGTTTTCCTATGAAGAGCAAAAGGAGAAAAAGACACTACAGGCAGATATCAAGTTATTTTCGTGTTGTTTTCGTATGAATAGTAAAACAGATACAAGCATCAAACATGGTTCCAAGGAACACCAATTGTTTTCTAACCTGCTTGTCTTTTGTCAAGAAACCATCATTACTTGTTCTTCAAGATTAAAAATCCCATCTTTGTAATCAACAAAACATCTTTTCATGGATATATCTCTTTCCTTTGTACTATGCAGGACACTTTCAAAAGGCATAATAAAATAGAAAAAAAGAAGAAGAAAAAAGACAGAGATATCAACTTCCTTGACATGCATCCCATACAGTTAATTTCTATTTTGTATGTTTCACTAGGCAAAAATCCAAAAAGGAAGTTTCATGACCAGAGAAGCCAGACAACAAATGTGTATCCCAAAGTAATTTTGCAAGGCAAAAAACTACAATTTGCATACAAAACTCTGCAACTTACCACCTCTTCTGCATTTTTGAGCTATATATTACAACCTGTTGTCAATCTATACAAAAAAGCCCACCCACAATCATCCCTTGACATTCCAAGTTCAACATAGGTCAAGGAAAGAGAAAGAGCAACCATCAAACCTCATTCACATAGACTTGTATGTTCAGCATGCAAAATATGAGGACCCCAGTCTCAGGGTCCAGCAGAAGCAGTACCTATATAGCCCTAGTGATTAAAGTAGCATTGGACAAGCATTGTCAGGGACGGACAACATATGGGTATACTGAGCTACTACAAGTGCTTGTCTGTTGGGTTCCGAAACTTGAAATTGGGTGAAGGAGTTCTGCCTGTGGGAAAGAGCTGTTGGATGGTACATCCAGCAGCAGATCCTGATCAGAACTTTCATCAGCAAACTGAAAAGATTCCAGCATGAGGGAGCTACTATCAGGCGGCAAGGCAAATAGGCTTCTTGGACTGAAGCAAGAACCATCATTGTCGATGAGTTCCTTGTTTTCATAGCTAGCCTTCATAATCATCCTTTTGGGGCTCCTCATCTGAGTCTTTGCTTCTGAAATATTTAAGATATTTGATCAGGAAAGTCCCCATGTAAATCATACTTATGTGAAACATGATTGATATATGATGTATTGGGTGAGGAGATAAAGTTGCCTTATGTAATCCACATGACTGTATAAGACAGTTAATTCTGCATGGGACTCAGCATTTTAAATTAATTATCTTGACCCTTTTACTCTAAACATTAAAACCACTATAACTTCAGGCATGCATCAATCTATTGGGAAAAAACAGTTAAAAATCAAAAGATACAAGACTTCAGTAAATCATCCATTTTCTGGTGTGAGATGCATTATGAGAATGCACTGCTGCGATTGTGTTCAAATGCACAACAGAGGACCCAAAATGATGTAAGAATCATGTCCAGAGGTGATTATCAAAATTTTGTATGTTCCTCATTCTTAAACCACATAGAACCATGTATAAGAACAGCATAAGACCCAAAGGTGAACAGGAGAAATTTGGGAAAAGTATGGAAAAAAGATTTGTTCAAGCAGTAGTTTGCATGCATCCATCTTATGAAGGATATATATATATATATCTTTGGTTTTTTTTCAAAGAGAACTTATAGAAGACGTGGCAAAAAATAATTGGAACTATATCAAGTTTAAGAAGTTGTTTTGAATACATTTCCCTTTCCACAGTTCTGGAAGTAGATATATATCACAGCTAAGGAATGAACGAGATAGGCTATACCCCCTTCAATAGTATGAACAATATAAGGCGTGCCACTATATCATTTGGTAGAGAAATCCCCAAGGCTTTTGGAAGCCCATTTTAGCTCCCCATGCTTTGTTTTTATTTTTATTGGAGAACCTAAGTTGCATTATTCAACCTCAAGAAGCACTGTCTTATTTTCTTTTCTTTTTTGCCAACATAGGGTATCCTGGACCAACTCCTGCTGAGGTTTGGTCCCAGACTAATCCCTAGGGACAGACGAAATCAACTTCAACCCTTATCTGTGTTTCAATTTTCAACAGAAATAAATAAAAGCTCTGAGTCATTCAATAATATATTACTGAAAGAAAATGAGTCTAACCTTGAAAATTTTCATTTTGGCCATCACGTGATCTCTTGACCTTTATTAAATTACTCGATGCAATTGCATTAGTTCCTCCTACAACCACAGATGCCGCAGTACTATTTTTACATTTCTGCAGCCAAAAAGTGAGAGAATAAGTCACGCGGCATCTGTAAATCTATCTTAGCATAAAAACAATAAAATCATAGTAAACTTTTTCATGACATGATATTTATTTTTCAAGTAATCGATTCCAACCTTGAGTACATTATAGCGTTCCACCCATTTGGATTTCGTTGGATTGAACAATGCAAGCCTCTTCAAAGTCTTACAGTCTTCAGTTTTCACCTCTTTAAAAGAGCCATCAAAGACCCCTTCTGCAAGCAATTGCTGAAAGGAAGATATGCTCTCCATGAATTGCATGCTATCAAACATGCTTTTAAGGCTGCAGATGAAACAACCGAAGGCATTGACAATGTTGGATCACGTATCAACATCGTTTTATATAATCCAGATAAACTCTGATATGGTATGCACTGTGTCAATATAGATGGTAGGATGTCATGCCACTCCCTCGAAAAAGATTATGTGGAATAACAAGCATTAATAAATAGAAGGAATTGGAAGTGAATGACAGAGCAATATATTGCAGATCATTTAGAAACCATAGGACATGAAAAATTATGATAGTAGTTACATTTTTGTTTTGCACGACATTTTAAAGAGAATATTGTGTCACATGCATAGGATCATTTTTGGAAGCTCAAGAATTAAATCATTTCAATTTTTCATTGCCATGTATACTGTAAGCACCACTAATATAAAGACACATCTATGCATATAAGTTTGCACAAAGGATAGATCATGGAACTAAAGCATATGCTATGCCTTGTGACTCTTGTATAACAATCCATATAGCAAATATTTTATGTGCTTAATCAGAGAGAGAGAGAGAGAGAGAGAGAGAGAGAGAGAAAGAGAGAGAACATTAACAAAACAAGAATGACAAAGATAGTAACCTGTCGGGAAGTCTGGCAGTATCAACAGGAGGTAAACATTTCAACAATTGCTGCTGCTCTTCATTTGTCAAATGTCTCACAAATTCCTCAAAATTAACAACATCCTACACCAAACAGGTAGAGAAATCATAATAAGCACTCAACAATTCGAAGATTGGTACTCAAGAACAACTACCTTGACCATAGCAACAAATTTGTTTGGGTGGAGCCAGTACTAGGAATATATAGGAATTAAGGAAGAATCAGAAACCATTCACAAAATTTTTCAGAATGATTTTAGAAGTACAGAAAGCAATTTAGGTTAA
>JAESVK010000701.1:248325-303279 GCA_017140935.1 Hamamelis virginiana | reverse complement strand
CCCTACACGATATTTGAGAATTTTTTATAATAATTCAGGTTTTTAAAAAAAATTTGGGCAGCTTTTGCAATCATCGTTAACAATTCACCATCTATTAATGTATACACAATTAATCAGGCTCCATACGCTTAAAGAAAAAAAACCAAGCACAATTTACAACAAAACATTAATGAGAATTTTGTAATGATGACCCAGACAAATAAGCCCACAATGAACCCATTAGGGCAATAAATTGATGAAAACATCATGTTGGAAGAATAGGCTTCCAATGTACCATCAAATAGAGTATAAAAAAGAAACGTACTTTTAGATCTATACTACGCAGTGGCGAATTATGATTTCCCAGGATTTGTAATCTTTCATTCTGAGACTTGTCCCTGCAATTCCAACAACAGAAAATAATCAACCATGGTTGGAGCAAAATTTTTCCACTTTCTCCTCAAGCTATGGAGTAACAATTTGATGGAGATCAATGCCAACACCCTTTAAAAGTATATAGAAGGTGTGGAAAGGTGTGTTCTAAGGCCCAAGCTTTAATTTTCCATATGTTAGATGATATAGCACTTGGAAAATTGCATAATTGGGTTTAGTAATGTTTGTCTTTGTTTTGTGGTTAGCATGGCTGCTGGCCTTTGTTACTATTTTCTTATTAGTAGTTTGTTGCTATTTTCGTATTAGAGTCCTAGTTGCTATTTTCCTGTTAGTTGCTATTTTCTTATTGGAGTCCTAGCTCTATAATATAGGCTTGTAAGTCTCTCTTTTAATGATGAGTAAGAACTATAAAATTTTCCAGCAGCTATTGGAGCTCTTGAGGGTTGGGTAATGCAATCCTAACCCTAGGTCTCATGCCTAAGGGACCTTGGGTGTGATTCCTAAGGCTTCTAGGAGTGATTCCTAGATTATCTTCTTATTTTCTCTTCTTCTCCTTTTATTTTCCGCTGTACCTCTGTATTTTCTTTAAATCCTCCCAAAGCCTTGTTTGAAGCCCATTAACCGTCAAAACCCTACCTTTTTATAACCCCCAACCCTTCTCCAACCTTTAAACCTAAACATCAGCACCAAAAAAAACTAAAATAATTGTATTTGCAGCCAAAAACCCTTGCTGTCCAGAATTCCCAGCAAGTATTTTCTGTGTTTCCAGCCACTGCCTTGCCCTAAACAGTATCCCATTCCTACCTTAACCCATCTACAAAGCCTACTATCCTCATTCTTGGATATCTTCCCCTAGCCGTCCTGCGTATGACCCATGACATTTGGATATCTCCAAATTTAGACTTTCCCTTCAAGCCAATAATATATATAAAGTTGTATCCCAGGTATAGCAGTAACTCTGTCACAACTACCAGTGTAGCATATGACCCATGACTTACAAAACACTGGCAGTCCAAGGTTCCTGGCAAACTACATAACAAACGACTATTCTTGTGGTTTGACTATTAGAGCTTTGTTGGAGACCTTTTATCCATGTTGGACACTGACATCTATGTTTGCGATCGCAGCAATATTAAATTTTAGATATTTTGGAGGTCGACTACTTACACATGAGACACACCTCATACTTATGTTATACATTGACACCTATGTTTGTATCCTTGTCGAGTAACTGGCAACATTACATTTGCAAGACTAAAAGGGATTTTAAGCTATTTGTAATTGAAACAAATGTAGAAAGACCTTACCTTTTAATTTGCTCTTGAAGCATCCCAGTAGGCCTCTTATTCTTTTCGATCCCCGGACTTGGAAATTTTACACCCTTGTTATCAATATATACAGGAAGGGTAGCAGAACATGAATAAGCTTCATTTACCAGGTAAGATTTGTTATCAAATGAAAGGGAGCTAGCTTCAGATTCCTCTTCTCGGGCTATTGAGCTTGGATGCCTAATAAGAACACTCCCATGGCCAATCTCAACAGAAACCATTGGTGTCTCACTCTCAAAAAGCAAATCCTCTTCTGATGAGCCAGAGAAGTACGAAGACTGTTGTTCATGCCAAATGGTATATAAATCTTTTGTAAGCTTCTCAACTGGAGATGGCTTTGAACGACTCACACAGGTCCTCTTCCTTGAAGGCACCATAGTATCCCACACAATGGATTGGGCTGGACCTGTTAACAAAACCAATTGGAAGGTACTTAATAGAGCAAACAAAAATAAGCAACTATATACACTTACCGAAAAATAATTAAATAAATAAATGAGCAACTATATAAGTGCAAGATTTTCTCTATGGCTTTGTAAGTGAATTTAGAGTCCATTACATAAGCCAGCTGAAGATGGAGAACTAAAATTTCTCAAACAGATAATAAATTTGTCTGATAAATATTTACTAGCCAAGGTAATATATCTATAAAGTATAACCCAAATCAGATTGTGAAACTCTCCTTTAGAACTGTTTTGAATTACAACTTGAGCTCTGATTGAGAGAAACTGAAGATATAAGTTGCATTTTGGATCCATTTGATTCAAGTGGGCAATGAAATCGTGGAAGTGTATCAATGCCATTGGATTAAGGATGTACAATTGTGATTATAATGTTAGTATGATATTTTCATGAAGCAAAAAAGATGAATTACATGTGCATAGTAGCCAGCTTTACGACGAGCAGTATTCTGAAAACTAAACGAAGCCACAAAAATTTTGACTAGGAAAATTATAGAATTTGTTATCAGAAAGCTACAAATTATATTGTGCTGCAAACATATTAGAACAATTTTTTTATTTTGCTTTTCCTTAATACTATAGGAAGCATTTTCCCCTAGCAATTTTACAAGTGGATGGGAATATGCAGCAGCTCTTTCATCATATCCAATTTATGGCCAATTATGTCACTCTTCACTCTCATGATGAGGAAATCAGCTCTCTTTTGTTTAATCAAAACAGAGGGGAAAATCGTAAGCATAGTTGAATGTTGGTTCATAATAGTGGGTGTCCAACCTGTCAAATCACTCGCATCTGTGCCACCAAACTGTGCACAGCTCTCTGAGTTAGATATCGCTGACCCAGAACTTGATCTATTACTGGTATCTTCATCCATAACCTTCCGAAAGCCTTGGTTGTAATCAGAGGGAATGCCTCCAACTACTACATTATCATGATTCTGCTTTCTTTTGAGCAACTTCACTTCTTTGTTCTTATTAATAGATATAATCTTCACTCTGGAAACCCTGTGATCCTCAATATCATCAGGCTCTGCCCGGGCATGAAGAGGGGTGTAGTTTGCAAGTGTTCCCTTAGTCCTCCATCTAGATCCACATGCATTGCACAGTACTGGCTTCTCTGGAGGTCCGTTGCGCCAAAGAGGGGTGCCTATTGTAATGCTTGTTTGTCAGCAATCAATGTAGACTAAAGAGTTATAAGGATAAAAATTATTAAAAATGCAAAACATATTAACATAGGTAAACAAAGAGGAATTGCACATCTGAAACATTAAAGATACTCAATTCCAATAGTAATTAACCATGGCAAGCACTAACTGCTATATTAAAAGAATGCAAGGTGTTTTGTTATTGATATTTTGAGAACTGAAAAGCTTGAAAGAAATCCATGGCAAGCCCCTTTGCATGACTAGGTCCAAGCATTCAATGACGAAGAGGTTGTATTTCTCACATAGAGGATTCTTATCTTTTAAGGCATCATTTTTGGAATGTTGATAGTAAACAATTGAAAAAGCACCTGTGATGTATTTTTACCAAATGTACATGAAAGATAAGCATATTGCTGGCAGCATTATATTGTTTGATTATGTGTTTTTTATTATAAAATTGAACAGTAAAACAGAGTTAATGATGGTATAAAACAAACAAAAATAAATGGATTGTGGCCACTTTTATAGAACAAAACTCACACCTCTCGAACTACAACATGTCTTCCGTCAAATGAAGGTTTCCCGGTATACTCTTCATAGGACTTTAACACATTGAAAGCTTAAAACTACTGAGCCTAAACACATAACTATGCTTGACCATGAGCTTAGACCAATTATGAAGGTTCCATTTGAGCTCAGAAGCAAAGAACTCGCCTGGCAGAACATGTTGTTCACAAATACCACAGGAGGAATCAAGGCAAGAGGCTCTTGGTGGGAACATGAGTATACTAAAAATGTAGATATGAAAGAATAAACTAAGGTGCTCACTGCGAAGTCCTACTTGCATGGATTTGTTACAATTGGGAGTAACCCCTTCTAACATGAGGAAGGTTTTGGTATTTGGTTAATTTGACATGAAATACCAATACTTTTTCATACTTTCCTAAGAACACAAATTCAAGTTCCCATTCTTCTCAATATATATATATATATATATATGAGTTAAAAGGCGAGGTGAAGGTACAATTAATCTCTTGACCAGGGAAACAACCAAAAATGAACTTACATTGTAAGTGAAGTCATTGATGTTGGATGTACTCAATGAGCTAAAAATTACACTTGATGATCTGTCATGGAAGTTCAGCATGATAAACAGAAAAGGAACAATAGAAAAGGGAAGTCATTGATAGTTTGGATGGAGTCAGTAATGTAAATATCAGCTGAAAAGACACCAGAGTACTGATGTTTGCTCTAATGAAATTGACAATGAATTGGTAGTCCTATTTTTGATAGCCAAGATCCATACATAACTGTAAGGTTGAAATGAGGAGCACCAATTTAATTACAAACTAAATCAAAATGAATTGGCATTGTCGTTGGGAGTTTCTAAGCGTCTAAGAGATTAAGGAGTCTCTTTTCAACCACACCATTTGCCAGTGTTCAGTACAGAAATCAAAACTATATTGCCCCTAAATGAGGTTCTCCCTTCCAATACCCATTTGGCATTACAAAAACTCAACTCTGACTTCTGAGCTCAAACAATGGAGGGGGCAACCATTGGCAATGGAAACAAGTTTATCCTTGTTCTCCTAGGCACTGGTAGTTTTAGAATGGAGTGACAGACAACCAGAAGACACTACAGGAATTCCATGACCACTGCCAGTCACATAAAGGATTCATGTAGTCCAACCAGAAACAGTTGGAATAAAGCTTCCTTGAGTTGAATTGAGTTGCTGGAGTTGCAACAATCTGAAGAGATATGCGTCTTTAAATTAAAAGTTACAACCAATGAATTTCCCACATATCTACCACAGACAATTTTTGAAATCACAAATCAAACTCTGTTGGAAAGAAGTCACAATGACTTTGATGTTTGGAACAAATTCAAGACTCTTTCGATATACGAATAAAATGTTTCAGGAATTGAATTGAACAAGTTCAAGGCAAAAGCGGCTGAACAATCTTTTCGATAGAGATTGAAAATATAATTTAGAGCAAACACTTTGCATCTTTCGAATGAACACGAGATAATTGTTTTTGAAGTAATTCTTACTTGAACCATAAGCAATGAGGGAACATTAAGAGTGAGACAGAATGTGAAAATGAATTAGAGCAAACACTAAACCATCAACAAAGGTTGAGAAAATCATTTAGAATGAATGTGAGAGAATTTGTCAGGCAGGAATTTTTTCCTAGACTACAATTTACAACGAATGCAAGCTCACTTGTTTAGCCGGAATTTTTCCCTGGACTATAATCCAAGTGAGAACAATATGAGCAAGAAATCTAGCAAGAACCCAATTCAAGGCATAAGGGAATCGAAGCCAGAGTAGTGCAAAAAGTACATTTTTTGATTGAATCATCAAATTAGAAAAGAAAGGAAACAGGAATACATGGTTTGACTCAGTAGTAGGGTTCATTTCAAGATGAAAAATCTCAAGCAATTGAAATTCAAAAGGTATCGAGCACAGAGTTTATAATTGCCCAGTTTCCAGCAGACTCCAAACTCAATTTCTACTAGCAACAAAAGTCGCAAGAGGGTCAAAGGAGAATACACACCAACAAAGAGGAAAGTGATAAAGTTGTATTGAAAAATAAAATAAAATAAAATGAAAAAAACAAGAAAACCCAATTAATTTCATTGACAAACTCAAACTCAAAACCAGTATAGATGTTCAAAGAAGCGAGGACACTTGTTGCTCTGTAACCCTCCAATAATACAACAAAAAAATTTCAGAAACAAACAATATGATATGTATAACAGCACATATTCTTCATTATTTTCTTTATCCAGGTAATCTCTTTCCTTTTGCATATGGGTATCCTCTTCCACAACAGAACTAATTAATCTAAGCATGAAAAAGAATATTTACAAACTATCCAGGAAAATTAAAAATGAAATGAAAAAAAGAAAGAAAAGAACCCATTTTTCTTCAATATAGAATTTTTTTTTAAAAAAATGGAGACACAAGAACTCACTTGTAACTCCACAGTGATAGCAAGGTCCTTGCTTGCCCATGTCTCTCTCTTTTCCTTAAGCGAATATAAAAAATTTAAACAAAATTTACCCAAATAAAAAGAAAGGAGAAAAAAGAAAGACTAATTTCTTCACAAAAAGTAGACCAAAAAATCAAAAATTATGAAAATATGATTATTCTCTTGAAACCCTTTTATGGCATACACATATAGTTCTGCAAAAAACCCAGAGACTGTTTTGCAGAAGAAAAAGCAAAACAAGAACAAGAGAGACCCAGAAGAGTTTGTGTCTTAAAGTCTCTC
This sequence comes from Hamamelis virginiana, assembly GCA_017140935.1. Classification (NCBI taxonomy): domain Eukaryota; kingdom Viridiplantae; phylum Streptophyta; class Magnoliopsida; order Saxifragales; family Hamamelidaceae; genus Hamamelis; species Hamamelis virginiana. The sequence goes on along the minus strand of JAESVK010000701.1, from coordinate 296,695 downwards.
AGAAAACAGCTAAAAATAAACAAAAACTGAAGGGATTGAGATGGGTATTGTAGCTGAGAATCTGTACAATCCAATGGAAAAGAAAGACCATTGGGTGGAATCTAATAAATGGTTTTGGGAAAAAGGAAGGTGAAATGGGAAGGAGGTGATGGTGGTGTTTGTATGACCTCTTCTTGTTGTATTGTATATGAAGTAAATGTTCAGCTTTCTTTGCTTTTATTTTTATTTTTATTTCTCACTTTTTTCTTTAATGTTATGTTATTGAAATTTGAAAGATTTCAATTCCTGTTTATATATATTATTTTCTCTATTATAACCTATAATGGGAGTCAGGGGGTAAAGGAATATTATTGCATATATCCTGTTGACTATAGACTTTTCTGATATATATATATATATATATATATATATATATATATATATATAATCTATCTATATATCAATAAATGTAATTATTGAAAATTTCAAAAAAATTATATATATATATATCATGGTTGAAATTGAGTAGAAAGAAAAGAAAAGCAATGGCCAGAGAACAACCAAAAAAAAGGAGAAAGAAACAAAGAGAGTTTGTTTGGTCCTTTTTTTTCTTCTTCCTTCTTTTGATTTTTACAAGAAAATAGTATTATATATATTCTTTTGTGAATGCGATGACATGATGTTGATAAATATTAAATGAAACTTTGTAAAAAAAAAAAAAAAAAGAATTTACCTAGAGGAACAGTTGGGTGTGACATGTTGTGGTCACAGCCAAAATCCATCCTTCGATTTGGTCAAAAGTCTACTTTAATCAATGCATTATTTGAATACAACATGCATCCATCTTATATTTATATTTAACTTTGAATTCAAGGGTGATTAAAGAGGCTGTTACTACCATAATTATCTCGAACTAATAAAACCTGTGACCATTGTAGAGAAGATTGACGTGAGTTTTAAGGTCCAAATCTCACCATTGATCTTATTGAAAAATTGCTTTGAGTAGACTAACTCAAAATAGCATGCATTTACCTTATAATTATATTTAAATTATAGTTATTATTATAATTATCTTGACCTAATAGCATTTGTGAATACCAGTAACTGATCGGTTTAGTAGCCTGTATTTTTACTTTCAAAAGAGAAATTCTGTATTTGAGCTCATGGATGTATATCGATACCCACTTCGATCGTTTGACTAAAAGATAAAAAAGCATTTGTAATCACTACAGCGAAGATAGCTGGGAATTTTACTGGCCAAATCTTGTAATTTGAACTTTGGGCTATCAGTTAACAAAAAAAAAGAAAAAAAAAAAAAAAACCAATTAGAGATAAAGTCAGAAAACCTTTTCAATAATAATCATTTTTTTAAATGTGATTTTAAAAGTAAAATGAAATGAAATTTGAACATTACTTTGAAAAAAAGATAGAGGAGAAATAGTATGCCCATGATGCACAGTAGGAAACCCTGTAATGAACTTGTAGTGGTGCCATGTGGCATTGGATTGGGGGTCTCCTCATATAAGACCTACCTCATGGGTGATTGATTAGTCTATCTATCCCCATTCCACACGCTGAAAAATACACCAAAGGCAATGTAGCCATCGCAATTAGATGGTCTTCTTAGAGCATCTCCAATGCAAAAGTTAAATTTGGCATTCAAAAAAGCACTAGTTGATGCCAAAATTTGGCATTGCTTGATGCTATAAAGCCAAATTTGGCATCAGCTAGTGCCAAATGGGCTTAGAATTTGGCATCAACTAGTGCTTTTTTGGGTGCCAAATTTGACTTTTACATTGGAGATGCTCTTACATCACAAAATTCTAAACTATTTGGCATTGCTTGATGCCATAAAGCCAAATTTGGCATCAATTAGTGCCAAATGGGCTTAAAATTTGGCATCAACTAGTGCTTTTTTGGGTGCCAAATTTGATTTTTGCATTGGAGATGCTCTTACATCACAAAATTCTAAACCCCATAACCAAATCACATCTATCACCACGACACCTTCAAATTGGACGGCTCAGATTAATCAATTATTTGGGATTCACGAAATGATGGGTCAAATATATAGGTTAAAAAGTCATACCCAGTATTATTATGCACCCTCTCTACCCTTGTTTTTTATATATATACATAGCCTGCTTTTGTGTACTACTTCACATCCTTTCATAATTTTCATTTTTTTAATGGGAACATCACATACTTTTCTAATTAACTACATCAATGCATCTGGCCCGTTTGGAAACAGAAACAGAAATAGACACAGAGCAGAAGCAGAAGAGAAGCAGAAACAAAAGTCAGTTGCATTTGGATACTGTATTTTAAAGTGCTTTTGGCACTAGAAGTACTTTTACTGCCTGTTTATATACCATATGAAGAAGTTGCTTTAATTATGAATTAACACAATTACCCTTGGCAATAAAATTATAAATAATTTTATTTATAAGGATAAATAATATGAATAATATTATTTAATAAATAATATGAATGATATAAATAACAAATAATTTAAATAATCTTATTTATAATTATAATTTAGGGTTCAAATTAGCGGTCCACTCCTCAATATGGTAGATGGAATAGGTATTTTGAAAAATCAACCATTGGATTAGATGCTCGTATTATGTTTGTTATGCTTGCAAAAAATCACAATGATCCAACGGTTGGTTTATGAGAAAACTAACGGATGGGTTAGGTTATTATGTGGGGGATAAGAAGGGAAAGAAAATTGTATTAGTTATTTTTGTAGGGGCAATATTGGTATTAGGAAATGAATGATATCAAAAGCAGAATCACTTTAAGGAAAATCACCCAATTGGGTGATTCTCAAAAATCAGCTTCTTTGGCTTTTTTCTGATTTTAGAAGCTGTTTTTTTTTTTTTTTTGCCAAACGGTGCACAAGAAGCTTTTGATGATGAGAAGCAGTTTCTTTGAATTTTGCTTCACAATCCAAACGGGCACTCTATCAAACAATTTTAGATAGGTTTACCTTCATACTTTTGTTATATTGAAACAGATTCGACCCTGGATTTAGCCTAATTCTTACCATCTCACCAATTCGGCTTGCCTGAATAGATTCCCTTGAGTTGTTTTTTAGCTCATTCATATTAAATAAATTTTACGATAATATTAAGGAAACAAAAAAAAAAAAAAAACTAGTCCAATTTATAATTTTAGATAAGATTTAATCGAATAGTTGATATGTAGTTTACTACAATCATCAACAATTTTAATACATGGAATGAACTTGGACATAATTATTACTATTGGGATTGTTTGGGAAACACAAAAATCTAATATTTAAAAATAAGTTTCCATTTCATCACTATTCAATAAGTTTCTTTTCTTATAAATGTATTCAATCTTGTACGGAAAATGAGATATAATTTTTATAATCAATTTCGTATAAAAGTGATTGTCATTTCATCTTACAATTACTTCTAATATGAAAATTTTGATATGTGAAGACATGATTTGTTCTCCAAAAGTGATTTTAAAAGAATGTAATGCAAACAGACCCTAAGTAAAATTTTAGAAGAAGTTATCGCAAGCGGGCTCTAAGTAAAATTTTAAACTCCAAAAATGATTTTGAGAAAAGTTAATGTAAATGGACTCTTAATCTAGTGAAATTTTAAACCATAAAAGTAATTTTAAGGAAAATTAATGCAGTTGGACCCTTAATCTAGTCTAATCTAATATTTATAATTTCTAAACAAACCCATTAATAGTTTTATTAGTAAGGGAACAATGCTAGATTGTAATTAATTGCCCTTTAAAAGGAAACTGGCTTGAATAATTTCTCATTTACGTGTTAGCAATAGAGGGCCAGTGATGTAATGAAATCGTTTTGGACTAGCTGTCAATCAAAAATTAGAACTTATTAAACAGAGATGCTAATATCGCGATGATCTAAGTTGCGTCAGGTCACCTTCATATTGCTAGTTTTAAATGAGATTTTGTAAAATTGACCGTTAGATTGGATACTCTTCTTCTGTATGTCATGCTTGCAAAAAATCACAGTGAGTCGATGGTTGGTTTTTGAAAAAACTTACTGTAAAAAAAAATAGTAATATTTTGAAGAATAAATAAGTCGCATATTTTCACAATGACATTTTTCAAAAACCAATCATTGGATTACTGTGAATTTTTGCAGGCATGGCATACAGAAGAAGAATATCTAATCCAACGATCGATTTTACAAAATCTTATCTAAAACTGACCATACGAAGGTGACCTAACGCAAAGTGATAATAGCATTTCTGATTTATTAAAATGCTATATATCCCAAAAAACCATCACAAATCAATCATAGCATTCATTTATTATTAATTAAAGAATTTGCTAAAAAGAAAAAAAAGTTATATAAACCGCCACATTATTTGGAATACATTTTTGGGACAATAATTTTGGGAGATATAGCATTTTTCTTAAAATATATAAGGGGTAATATTGACTAAAGAAAAAGAAAAATTGGGGCCAAGATATAATAATACTTAAAAAAATATTGTTGGTGAGAAACAACGATCTAGATTAATCCACCATGCCACATGAACGATCAGAAACTCACTGCTGGAAATGTTGGTTAATCATTTCCTTGTATAAAAATAAAAATAAAAATAAAAAAAGACCTTTTTTGGTTTGGTAAAATATAAAAAAATACCTAGTCAGACTCTTAGGTGGGTCCCCTAATAAGCAGACTCATACCTGCTTGTCTTTGATGGCCGTCTCTTTCCTTCCTTCACTCTCCGTAGTTACCAATTACCTTACCTTAATGGAAGGGGGGAGAGAACATACTGTATGAGCACTCAGACAGTAACATCTATTGAAGGACCAATTGAAAGGGTCCCCCAAAGGTATCAAATGCAATTGGATCCTTAATGCTACATTGCAACTGTAGAAGATGTTGTCATGCGTGGGCCCATCAAGAGTTAGTTTCGTATACGTGTCATGTGTACAGCTCAAAATTTTAAGAAGGTATATGATTCGGAGTCAGGTGCTCAGACATACGAAACGAAACTCCCCACAATTAATTAATTTAATTTGAATATAAATAAAACAGAAGCCGTCTTTACTTAGGGCAATAAACCTAATCTCCGGCATAACCGAAGACCCATTTTCCCAAAAAAACTATTAATTATATATAGAATGGACATCCCTATAATATTCAATTTTACAAAATAGCCCTCCTATCATTTTTTTTTTACTGAAATTCCAACCCTTCCTGTTTCTTCAAGCTTGAAATTCCAACTCTTGCATTCAACAACCCCCCCAACCCCACTAAGTTTTACTTTGGTGTTGTTTATTAGCCCTCTATATGTTAAAATGATGTTAAACTGCCTTGTTAGAGAAACTTATATCCATCTGTTCACCATACATGATGTTAAACCTCAAATTTGGAGTATCCAATTTGGCTAACATGATTATCTAAAATATTTTAATACTCTTATTTGATACAATTTACGTCGTATTAGATTGTAAGTTAGAGATGATAAAAGGGATGGTGCGACTTACCCATCCATTAGGGATTGGCATGGTGATCTAAAAGATCTTAGCCAGCCAATTTGACACAATCAATGGTTAAGATGTTAAGATTGAGAGGCGCTTACCAAAATCATGTTAATTAGTTATTAAAATAAATAAAAGAAGGAAAATAATTGTTTTATTCAAAGTGACAAAACTTAGATATTAACACCAAATTAGACATGCTAGAGATTAGTTGGTTGGATCTCTCAAGTGTGGTGTTTGGGCTTAAATTTTAATGGCGAAGATGTCCTTAAATTAGGTGCTTAGATGTATCTAGTAATCACAGATTCACACTTTTGGCCTCATTCACATTATTTTTCATTCTTTAAATAATTTTAGCACCACCTATTGAATGGTACCTCTGGACTGATGAATCGATGGATCATGGATATTGTCTCTAATATTTTGTATTATCCTATTAATTAAATACTCACTGATATTAGCATCTCCCATATATATATACAAAGGCGCTATTATCAGGTGCACCTGATGCATCTTGCATCAGGTGCCCTCTTATAGAGCCATCTGTGATGAAAATTTTGAAAAACTGACCGTTGGATTAGATACTCCTATCATGTATGTCATACCTGCCAAAAATCACAATGATACAACGGTTGGTTTTTGAAAAATGTAACTTTGAAAAATTATGACTTTTTTGTCCTTTAAAATGTTATCATTTTTAGCAGTCAGTTTTCTCATAAACCAACCGTTGGATCACTGTGGTTTTTGACAGGCATGATATACATTTTAGGGGTATCTAATTCAACGGTCAGTTTTCCAAAATTTACAGTGCAAGTGGCTCTACAAGAGGGCACCTGATGCAAGATGCATCAGGTGCACCTGATAATAGCGCCTCTGTATATATGTGTATATATATATATATATGGGTCAAGTTACCCTTACACCCTATTTTGACACCTATGTTACACCTCATTTTCAAAACACTATCTATGAAAGATATTTTGACGAATTGAACGTTGGGTTCAATACATTTCTTATGCATATCATGTATATCAAAAATCATAGTGATCTAACGGTTAGATTTTAAGAAATGTCACTATAAAAAATTGTTATGTTTTTAATTAATAAAAAAAAAATAGTTTTTCAAAATGTTTTTTTTTTTTTAAATTAACCGTTGGATCACTCCAATTTTTTTTATACATGACAAATATAAGATAAGTATCTAATCTAACGGTCGGTTTCTCAAAATTTTCTATTTAAAATGGTATTTGAAAATGAAGTGTAAACATGGGTGTCAAAATAGGGTGTAAGGGGAACCTGTCCCTATATATATAGAGAGAGAGAGAGAAAATTGTAGATAATAATAAATGATGTCTCAAAATATGATTAAGGAGCACATGAATGATGGGATTAGAGCCCATTTTACAATACAATACACGTCATATTACTTAAAATAAAAGTCTGCATGACTCTTTCTTACGCGCTATGATTAATAAAAATGTGAGGGTACTGCTTAGCCTTTCTGTGGTGACAAAGTTATGGGTTTAGAAATTATTTGGCATTAATAAGATAATTTGAAGCTTAGGCGTCGGTCAGCACTCACCATAGTATTGGGGAATAATTCAAATAAATTAAAGAGAATTTTTTTTTCTTTTTTTCTTTTTTTTTTTTTTTTATCTTACTGCAATGATTTAGGCCCCATTTGGGCTAGGGAACTATCACTTCAGGTACACATCTCTTTAGAGATATGTGTTTAAATTTAAAGTTATGTTCAAACTATTATTTTACATATAAAAAATGTCATATTAGAAGTGATTGTAGTAAAAGTTGGGACTCCTTTACTTTTACCACAATCACTTGTAATATGTAAATTTTATTAATAATCCTATCACCTCTAAAGTCGTCTAAAAATAATTTGTCACCCGATATTTTAGATCAAGTAAAATTTTGAGCTCTAATTGTGATTTAAAGAAAAGTTAATACAAATGAGCAAATGAGCTTTTAGAATATTAAGGGCCTGTTTGGATAAGCTTCTATTTTTTTTTTCTTTTTTTTTTTTTCACTTTTAAAAGTAAAAAAATGAAAGTTTTGAGTGCAAAAAATTTGGCAATTACTTTAAAAAGTTGAGGTAGCAAGAAATTATTGCTTCCTCAACTTTTAAAAGTAACTACCAAAATTTTGCATTATAGAAAATATAAAAAAAACTTTCATTTTTTTTTTTTACTTTTAAAAGTAGAAAAACAGGAAGTAGAAGCTTATACAAACACTCCTATATAATTCGAGGACTATTCATAAGATTTAGATTATCCATGCAAAAGTTTTTGAACTCTTGAATTATATAATTAACTTGAATTTGTTGCTAAATAAATTAATGGAAAAATCTAGGATTCTTGAGAATAATTTAAGAATTTGAAGGAAAATTTGTACTAGTAGGTCATAGAAAAAAGCCCAACAGTTTTCAATCTCTCAAAGTCAAAATGCATAAAGTCATGCAGGATCTATCAAACATTTAATATGGAAAAAAAATTTTCAGAATTTGGGTGTGAATTGGAAAATTGTGGTCAAGAGAATAATTCAAATAAAATTATTACATTATTTTGGTTATTATTAAGGAATAATATAAACAGTGCTAAAATAAAGAAGATGAATTCGAATTCCATTAGTCTTATGAAAAAATGGGGATAAATTTGAGAATTTCTAAAAAATTTATTACAAGACCAACTTGCAAGGTCAAGGTAGGCTGTGACAGCAAGTCTCACGAGGCTCTTTTCTTTGAGTATAAATGTATAATAGCTGCCATTATATATATATATATATATATATATGAGTACACGTTACAATATCAATGGAAAAATTAACGACCCATTTTTTTTATTTTGGTTTTGCGCATGCTACAGGAGAAAAAGAAATGACGGAGAAGTGGAAGAAAAAGTGGGGTGAAGTGGGGGGATTTAGCCCAAAATTGGATGGATGAGGGGGGAGGGATGGAGATGGGGAGGTGAAATGATGTGGCTGTCCAATTTTCCCATATTGATAAGGCACCATTTTACCAATAAATAAAAGTAAAATGGTAAAATGGGTGTTGCATCATTTCCGTGTACAAAGGATTGATTCAAGTTTTCATCGACTTACCAAACATATACAAAAGGAAAATATCTTCCTTCTAAAAGATAAGGAAATATATCCCATTTATCTTCCTTTCTTTTTTTTTTTCTTTTTTTTAATCATTTCTACCAAACTGAGCATAAGAAAAGAAGGGAGTTTATCTGTGCACAAGAATTATTTAGGTGTTGGTCAAAGACGCCCAAAAGAAAAGAAAGGGGGAAGAAAGTTGAAAATAAATGAAGAAAAATAGAGCACTACATCAAAGGAAAAAAAACGAATCAACTCGGCCATCTTTACCTATATTTAGAACAATATACATCTTACTATTATATAAAGAGTAGTGTAACGTTGATGTGGCGGCAGCCATAGAATTCCTTCCCTACTTCATTATCTTCTTTCCTTATTCTATCAATTCCTTCATTTTTATTGGTTTTGGTCATATTTTAAAATGATATGGCACTATATCTTTGGTACAATTAATTAAATGAAATATAAACTTTCAATGTTCTTTACTGAGGTGAGTCCAATTTAAGTTTTCTTTTTCTTTCCATAATTAATTTTTGAGTAATCCTATTCCACCACCTTTTTCTAATCACCTCAAATGGACCAATGATCTTTATGATCTTGAAAAAAAAAAATGAAAATATTATATTTATTGATGTAAACCACACATCAAATGCCAACTAATAAGGTGGGTGAAGTAGCATTTTTTTTTCTTTTTATTTATTGTGGATTCATCTACTTCTTCCTCTCTCTCTTCTTAATTATATTTTATTTATATTTAAAAAATTGGTTCCACTTTACCTTTTACTTTTTTGTAGTATTTTAAAACTTTTAGTTTTTGAATAATACATCCAAATTAATTTTATCCAATCTATTTAACAGTTTTAATCATTCTTATTTATTAAAATAGACATTCTAACCCTATAAATATAATTAAGATCAAACGATCAAAATCACCTAATCAAAATACTTATTTATACAATTATAATTTATTAGATAAAACCTTATTGATAAGTACTGCGTACTGTGCGGGTTTGCACTCATATATATGTGTGTGTGTGTAATGCTTCTATTATAAGGTGCGCCTTTTGCAACTTTGCGTAATGGCTAAATGCAGATTATATATTGAAAAACTGACCGTTGGATTAAATGAACTGCTTATGAATTTTATGTTCGTAAAAAAATCTCAGTGATCCAATAGTCAGTTTTTGAAAGATGTCACACTGAAAAATTGTGATTTTTTTTGTTATTCAAAATGTCACTAGTTTTTCCTAGTTATTTATTTTTTTATTTTTTCAAAAATTTACCGTTGGATCACTGTGATTTTTGGAGAACATGAAATTTATAAGTAATTCATCTAATCCAATGATTAATTTTTAAAACTATAATATGCATTTAGCCCTATAAAAATCATCTTACATAAAATTGTATAAAGTGTACCTTATAATAGAATCCATGCAAAGATATGTATATATATACTTTTAGTAAAATAACTTAAAAAATGGCTAAAATGCTAAGTAACTTTTTCAAGTTTAACAAAATGAATGTTAAATAAGGTAACTCTATTATTATTTGATTATTATGTTGCATACTAATTTCATTTCTATTGGTTTAGGATCCATTTTTTTTTATCAAATATTAAAAATTACCTCTGCCATTACTTTATAACTAAAAAATTGAAAGGAGACAAAAGAGTAATATTATATGTTTTAATTAAAGAAGAAAAACTACTCTGTTCACACTCACATACTGTTGGTCATTGATAACCGTTCCTATGCTTAGTCGTATTGCCCTCTAATTAGGGAAATTGGCAATGGGGGTTGGGATAGGGTCGGTTTCTACTGTCCCAACCCCTACCCCGAATAACATACCATATCCTTATCCTCGATCTAAATCTAATCGAGGTGTATTTTTTTAAAGCCATTCCCATTCCTACTAGTACTTATGATCCTCATTTTCGCTAATCACTTATCTGTTTCCATTGAAGAGTTTGAATGTTTGTACTCCAAAAGGGATTGTTTGGCAAATTTAAAAATCTGACGAGTTGAGGATACGCCTGTCTGATTTTTATTAAATATTATTTGATAAGTGTATTTTTTCCGTAAATCAGTTCAACCCTATCAAGAAAATAAGACATAAATACAGTTTTTTTTTTTTTTTTTTTTAAAAAAAAATGTAAATTGGTTTACATAAAAATCATATAACAAAAAGATATTAGAACTGACCAAACCCAAACAGTCCCAAAAACTGCAGTTTTTCTTCATTCTTCCAATAAGAAGGGCAAAAGCAATAAAAGAATATTACATGAAATAGTGAAGAAGTTTCATCTACCTACCTCACAATAATTTTCATTAATCCTTAGAACGAATTAATGATAAGAAATAGCTAGGAAAAATAAACACATATAGTTACTTAAAAGTAAATATATGTATAAATGGAGGCAAAGCAGGACAGATAAACAGGGCAGTTAATTATTATAGAACTATCCACCCCAAAACTGACTCAATTTTTAATTTTTGATACCAAAACCACCCATACCCCATTTGAAATTATAATATACCAATATTATTGGAATAATAACCCTAGTTCTCACACTTTAATTACCTAATTATTTAATTACAAAAATAACCCTTAAACGGAATTAAAGTAAAAATAATAAGGTCAAAATACTTTTAAAAATCCATACTTGAACCCAAATTCCAAGAACAGACCCCATATTTCTACACGACAGAGTGGATGGATAGACTTATCTTTTAACTTTTAGCTCAATCGCTGTAAAGGACATTGTAACTCAATCGCTATAAAGGACATTGTTGGGGTGTTTGCAGGAGATATTTCGACAAAGCTGCTCATATCAGGTGCACCTAATACCAGAAGAGTCACCTAGAATGAATATTTGATATCCCAATCATCTATATTATGCCTGTAAAAATCACATTAATTCAACAATTAGTTTCTGAAAAAACTGACTGTGAAAAAATAATAACCTTTTAAAGAACAAAAAAGCTACATTTTTTCAAAGTTACTGTTAATCACTTTTTTCGTTTTTAAAAAAATCGAATCGAATCGAATCGTATCGATAGAGTTCAAACTCAATGTTAAGTTTGAATCGAATCAAAATGATGCGGGTTCGAATGCCTCAATTAAGAGGATTTTTTAGAGAACATGTCAAGTACTAATATGTCCCAACAATAATAAGCAAACCCAAGATAAAAATAAAATAGAAAATAGAAGGATAAGAAGAAGAATGTAGAGTAGAATAAACAATAAAAAGAATTTTATTAATCATTAACCCTTTGGAAATAACCACACAAGATTTGGATTTAGATTATTTTTCAAGGATGAGTGAAATTGTCAACAAAGTTTGGTCATTCGAGAATAAGAATGCTATGGGATGTTCCGAACCACTTTCTTTAAGTTTTAATTAAGGGGTACATTTATTGTTGATCATTGTATTAGAGTGTGTTATCTTAACCTTATTGTTCAAGGAAAACAATATGGATCCCGGGACCTCGTATAGACATACGGTCTAGATCCAACTATATGGACTCTAGCCACATGTCTATACAGGATCCCCTAATAAAATACAATGAATTTTATTTCAAGACTGTTTAATAAATCTCTTTTTTTCTCTAAATTAGTTCAACCTTACACAAAAAACCCAAAGAACTAGCATAATTTTTCTCAAATCAATTGTAAACTGATTTATACAGAAATAATGCTATGCATTGTTACAAAGTATCACCGGTGAGAAATAAGGGTTGTTTTGAAAATTTACCAATGGATAATTTAATTGAAAAATTCATAGTTTTTTTTTTTTTTTTTTTTTTTTTGTAGCGGTGCTTGTTGTGATATTTTGTAGCGGTATTTACCTTGTAACGATGCACAATAATTTTAAATTAAAATAGTAATAAAGATTAGACCTAACCTAATCCAATTTTCAAATTTTGTAAACACATTCTTAAAGTCTAACAAATTAAGGAAAAATTATAGATTGGCTCCCTGTATTATTAGTGAAAAGCAATGTTTTAAAATTCAGACTATTTATCGAACCGGATAAGTGACTGGATTAAGGATCAACCGGGTTGAACCGTGACGTCATCATAACGTCATAAATATATTATTTATTATTTATTTATTAAAGCAAAAGCTGTAAAAGATGCAAAATAGATTCATCATATAATTTTTTTTAAATGTTTGTGCAATCAATTCATATATTTGAATGTATAAGCAGTCATCAAAATTGAAAATCGAAAATTACTCTTGATCAATCTTTATTATATATATATATTTTAAAATGCAAAATAATAATATTATATTATTAAATTAGGTTTCTTGGGTTTCTTTCTATTATTTGGGTTTGTTTTTTAGACTAATTTGTTTTTTTTTAGTTTCTTGGCTTTAAGAGACTTTAAAAAGATTGAGACTATTTTAGTCATTTTAGCAACCCGTAAACCAGTTGGTTCAACCGCCTGATTGATCGATTTTTACTAAATAGACCGATTTTCATTAAGACAGGGTTTTAGGGGGTTGAACCACCCGCTGAGGCACTCAGTTCCCGTTTCAATCGGTTGAACTGGTAGGTCCTGTCTGGGTTTTACAACACTGGTGAAAAGCACTTTGCACCCCTTAACTATTAATCGTGACACATTATCCTCATGTACTATTAATTTGTGACAGATTATACCATTCTGTACGCTAATTGGACATTTTAAACAGAAAGTCAACTTCGTTCACGTGAAGATATTTTTCACCAACAGTAAGTGATTTTATGAATGTACATAACTTTCTTTATGTTAAACAGATGTCCAATTAGCTGACAAAGTGTATAATTTGTCACAAATTGATACTACAAGGGCTCAATATGTCACAATTGATAGTCCACGGGTGCAAAATATTTTTCTCTGATAATACACGGGCTCAATCTATAATTTCTCCAAAAATTAATAACTATTAGTCAATTTTGTTTTTGGATTTTGCACAGACCCTTGAACTTTAATAAAATAACTAGTGTAGTCCTATCTTTTTATGTATTAACAAAATTAGATTGTTACTTTTTATTTTTTATTTTTTATAATTACTGTTTCCAGAAGGCCCGTGATTCACAGGTCACAACTCAGGATAGCTTTCAGGTTCAAACATGTGCGAATGCACGAGTGCGCTTGCCCGCAAACCACACTCAAACTTGAAACCGCGTAACAGATGACATGTGGAGAGGTGTGATTGGTGAATGAGAGGGGATAGGCTGAGCCATTTGATTAATGCCACCCACCACAGCTGACTTAAAAAGCCCAATTTGACAGCGCTTTGTTGCATCATGGTTCATGCACAGTCCACCTACCCATGAGCTTAGCCTGGGCCACTTTCAAAGCCAAAAAGGAAAGGAAAGGAAAGGTTTGGTTTATTATGCTAGGAAATTTGCTTCTTTTCTTTTTAAATAATGGGGGACAGGTAAACATATGCTTAATCAATTCTAATTTGCCGACACTTAATCGGAAATCATGCTTTTGTTAGCTAAGCCAGCGTGTGTTTCGGTCCACCTTTTTAAATTCGTAATTTTCTAAAAATAAAATAAAAAATAAGTTTTAACAAATAATTTTTTTTTTTTTTTTTTGAAACATTTCAAGAATCTCATGATATAAAATTGGACCTTCTAGTATAAATTTCTAAATTCAAGGAATTTTGAATAATTTTTTGAAAAAAAATTTACAGTTCGTGTTAGTTGGATAATATTTAATATAATTAGCTCGAGAATTCTGAAAACTAAATCAGGTTAGATTTATTCTTTAAGAGTGATGCTATCTACCGCGGAAAATTTTATCACTATGAAAAAGAAATATGGGTAGTTTTAAAAATTCACTGATAGGTAGTTTTGAAAATTCACTGCATTTTCTATTTTATGGGGATATTTTGTAGAAACTAGGAATACTTTATAGCGGTACCCGGGATTTTCCATTTGTTAATGTTATTTAATTTTTAAATAAACTGATTCACAATTGGTTTAAGTAAATTTATATTGATATCTTATTTTTTGTATAAAGCTGAATAAATTATAAAAAAAAAAAGGTTTAATTTACCAAATAGTGATGAACAAAAAAATAACCAGATTTATTTTTAAATTATTAGATTTTTGTGTTTTCTAAATAGCTGTTAAGAGTCATATCTGTCTTAAAAATAAATAGGTTTGGGTTTGGATTTTGGCGAAATGGCATGATTTTGGATTGATTGGAACCAGACCCTGACCCCATTTAGGACAGGTATTAGGCTCCCCAACCCACCAACCAGAACCAGCCCCAACACCAAACCAATGCCATCCCTGCATTACTATTTAATTTAATATGTTGAACTTAAAGCCTTATGATTTGGACTGATCATCTCCTCTTTTTGGTTTTAGGGTGTTGAAAAAGTCTAAAATTACAATTTATGATTTATTGGACAACACATTAGATATTTAGGACTGGCACTTGGTCAAGTGGGTGCAATTTGGGTCGGATCGGATTTTGTTGGGTCCAAAAGATAAGAGTAGGAAATCCATTTTTATTCCAAAGCTTCATAAAACTACTATGAAAATGTTAATGATGTATTTTAATTATTAAAATAAATATTAAAAAAAACTTCTCGACCCGACTTATTAAAAATGTTGGCTAGCATGCTGATAAAATTTATAGATAATTTAAGTCAATGGGGTTAGCCATTAGGTGATGGTGTATAGAAAAAGGATTAAGATTAAGTTAGATTTAAGGACCCTCTAATGTTAAAAAATATTATAGATCCATTTTTACTTTTATCATGGGTTTAGTGATTTGAGAAGGCTATTGCCAGAAAGCCCATGGGCCCAATTGGGCTTTTCTCCTATCTTATAAAATAAATACCCCAATTCATCAAAGCCTTATTTCTTAAAACTTTTTTTTTTTTTTTTTCCAACCAGTTTTGAGCTCTCGTGATATTAATAAATAGGTATTATTATGGAAATATACTCGAATTCAAGATCTCCTTTTTGAAAGTGAGAGTACATGTCACTAAATCAATAGACCAACCAGTTTTTCTTCGAAGAAAAACTTTACTCGTAATCCTCCCTAGAGAAATTGACCTCGATTTTTTTGGAAATTTTGAAAATACACCATCATAATTTTTAAAAGATTATTTCTAGATAATGTTCTAAAAACCCTTGGCAAAAAATTTAATCTACAATTAACACTACTCTTTACAAAATTTAAGTGCATGTGTGAAAATTTTGATTTAGGGCCCGTTTGGGTTAGCTTTTTCTAAAATCACTTTTAGAGAACTATTTCTTCACATATCTTTTTGTATGTTCAAGCATATATCCACATATCAAGTTGTATAGAAGTGATTTTCACTCCTCTTAGATCGATTGGAATTTTAAGCTTTAAAAATGATTTTAAGAAGAGTTAATGCAAACGAATTGAAGACAACATGATGAGAATTGTTTAACATTATCTCGTCAATGTAAAATAAAATATGCCATGTCGATTCAAAATCGAAGGCACTCCAAAGACAAGAGGATGGTTGAGAGAGAGAGAGAGAGATATTTAAGATAGTGAAAAAGAGACATGATGCATGTGATGAAGTAAATTGTACCAAATGGTGACACATGCAAGATTTGAGTGGTTAGCTCATTTATGTGTAAGCATGGTACCTACAAGTAAATTTATCTAATCACCCATTATGACTAATTGGGTATGACAGAGTCAGGTGATGGAGGCCTTGCTCATATAAAAATAAAACTATGCCACACAACAAAAAGGGGTGGTGGGCTGTGATCAGGATTGCTATTGATGAGACACATGCATAAGGGGCCAAAAAATTTAAGTTAAAGGGTAACAATCCTTCTAAAACAAATATATATAAAACAAATATATATACCACTAGCTTCTAAGATCAATGGCAATGTATATATTTTTGGTCCCTTGAGGAGACCAGAGATGGACTCTTGGGTTGTATAGTAAGAGTAGTTTGATTTCTTCACCTTAAAGTTATAAAATTTGAAATTAGTACTTCCACATTGTAAAAAGGGAGAAATATCATTAAAGTCTTTTGCTTTTGGAACTACTCTAGGAAATTTCCACAATTAGGTTGCAAAACAAAAATCCAATAAAGTTGAGCAAAAGTAATTTTTGTAAAAGAAACCCACTGTATTAAGATGCTTAAAAATTTGATTATGCGGTTATCTAATTTTCTCACAGCTATTACTCTATCAGCATTGATCCATCAGTTATTAGACTTGGACCGGACATTAAGCGAAGAAAACCTCTCCCGATGGAGAGAAACTAAGGGAGCAAAAGAAAAAGCACCCTTTAGCAAAACTTTTTTTTTTAACACAGTCGTCTTCTTAGATGCATATCATTTGAATTTTCAAAATGACCTCTCTAACAAATTTCATTTCAACCAAAGGAATGAAAGATGTTGAGTGTATGTTGGGATTTTTGTCTAGAAATTTTATATAAATGAAGTACAGATGGAGAAGAAAATACCACATTACAAAAAGTATAATAGTATTATCCCCAAGTATCATAAAAGCACATTTTGTAATACTAAATCCCCCCTCAGTAGCTTGTCACATAAAAGCAATTTTCACACTAAATGAGAAAAAAAGAAAAAAGAAAAGAAAAGAAAAAAAAAAGGGCATGACTGGGGGTTGCAACAACTGAGGCAGCAGTGGTTACAGCATGAAATTGTGGGGTTATTTTTTGCTTTTTCCTTTTCCTTTAAACTTTCTCAATTCTTTTCCATATTTATTGGGGAATCAGGTCCCATTTAGGGAGGCTTAATGCTGGATAATTGACAGTCATGAGCTTACTTTAACTATTAAATTAATATGCGTTGGCCCTCCAAAAGCCATTATAATACTCATTTTATTCTTTAGCTAGGTTCAATGTTCATCATTCAATTTGATGAAGTCCATACATTGGACTTTCTCTTAAAAATAATTGATAAGAGATGCATCATAATTCAATTTTATGGGGCCTTCGGTCTGCCTCAAATGCCATGGGTCCTGATCCAGTAAGGGGAAAAATAAAAAGGATGGTAATTAACGTTCTAAAATCTTTTTAACCGTCCTTGGCGGGTGGAGGGTAAAACTACCAACCAATCCGTCCTTGGCGGTTGGCTAATCCTCCCGTCCGTCAACCAACCCTCCTACCTCAATAACCGGCGATTTGTTGAAATTATGGCGGATTTCAACCGGCGGGGTGGGCGGATTGAGGAGGTGAAGCATTACTATTTTTTTTAAACACCCAAAGTTCTAAAATCTTTTTAACAAGCAAAGACACCTCAAATTCGTATTTAACAATGCAACATTGTATTATTTAGTAATTAAACTATAATCTAGACAATTCTTCCAACACTAATAAGTAATAAACTAAAGTGCCAAAATAAATTACCCTACAATAATAGAAGCTACTAACTAGATATATATATAATGATAAAGGTTCTTTATAATTAAAAAATCTTACAAACCAACATATGGTTTCACATTTAAAATTGAAAACATATCAAACAAAATAAGTGCATCTTTAAATTATTACAATAAATATCTCTAAAAAAATAAAAAAATAAATAATCAACTTGCAAGGATATCCAATTAAGGAAAAATATAATGTAGTAAAAATTTATTTTATATAAATATATTATTTATTTATATATAATTCGTTAGCGGGTGGAGTTGGGTCTAGAGCGGATTATCACATTTATACCCGCCAACCGAACCAACTCGCCAAAAATTCATCAAATCCACCAAATCCAACCTGCCTAACCATTGTAACCGCATGTCGTGGGTCGGGTTGGGTTCGGTGGATTTTTGAATACCCCTACATAAAGTCCATTGATCCATGTGAGGTGAATGGTTAACCCTATGCAGGACCTGATATATTTTTTGAAAAATATTTACCACATGGGTAATGGAAAATTTTCGATCTCATATGACAATTTAATGCTATTAGTATACTAAGACTACTTCCCTGTGCTTTGATTTGAAGAGTCGCAGCATGAGCCATGTGCCAATACGGAAGATTTAGCCCCCACTCCCCAATGCACTGATTTAAGAGGGAGAGAGAGAGAGAGAGAGAGAGAGCAATGGAAATAAATGATGAAATCTAAAAGGATAAGGTCTATAACATTATAGAAACTTAGGAGAGGCCTATGATTTTTGGCCCTTTTTATTTTTCCTTTCGGATCATGAGACTTTTCCAAGGTTGGCAAGTGATAAGAGTGCCAGGATAGAGTGTATATATATATATATATTTCCATTTCCTTCCCCACCCTATCCCATGTGCTAATCCAGTCAATCCACTGAGGAATTGTCCCTGCCCAACTAATTATCTGCCTTTTCCATCATCAATCCAGCACCTCCAAATCCTTTTGACCAAACAAACCACCCCTCTTCTCTCTCTCTTTCTCTCATACATACACACATTTTTGGATTCTAATATCTGACTTTATTCACCATTAATGCATAAATTAAGGGAAGATGTGATTTTATGTTTGGACAGAATGAGAGTAAAGTTTAATTATCATTTATTTCCCTTTTCTTTTCTCCTTTCTTTCACTCTTCATTTTTTAAAATTATATATGAAAAATGTTATTAGATTGATCAAATTTTTAAACCAAATGATGTGACATCATAACACAACTTCTGTACATTTTAAAAATACACGAAAGTCGAGAATCTATCACACTGTTACATTATTTGGTCTAAAAAATTTGGTCTATTTAGCAATACTCTTTGAAAATACATATCCATCATTCATCGTAAGACATTAGAGACGATACTATGGTATAGTTTTAATTTTAGGCTTTCCAGTGACAATACTTTTTCATTATTTACCACCATTCATTCATTTGTGAGATGGTTACCATATCTTATAATGGCCTCATTCACAATGCAAATGCCTCTAAACTAGGTGGTAAAAGCCTTGTTAGCATAGTACTAATTAAAAGGTTTGGGAAATTTCTTTTTATGCTGATCAACTAATATCTAACAACTAAACAGTTACCATACCCCTCCTAAAAAATAGACCTATTCAATTTTCTTCAAATGTCTGATTGTGCCATTTGAACTTGTGTGGTGATCTCTTAGGCTTTCCTATATGAACAGAGCCTAAAATGGAAGATAAAGAAGCATGAAACCAAACCCTAGTAATTTAACCAGTGACATCTAACCATTTCAAGGGTCTGCGGTTTCAAAAAACAAAATTTGAATCCAAGAGATCAAAAGCCATTAAACTAACTCAAAAGGAACCTTGGGCCCATGGTTGGTACTTGGCAGGCTAGTGGTAAGTTGATAGGGATTGATTTGTTACATTACATTATTATATATATATATTTAATGTCTTGTATTTGACTACTCAAACTCAAATGATGGTGGTTGATTATACATAATCATAATGGTTAGGATTAGGGTTGACAAAGTAAGTAGGCATACAAACCAGCTTATTAAGCTTGTAAGTTTCTTATTGCTCAAGCTTAGTTTGGTTGTTTAATATTGGTATTTATGGCCTAGCACTATCACTCTCCTCTTATAAAAGGTTTTCGGTTCGTATTTTTTAATTAACCTTGTGCTGAGATGGTTTAAAAGAATGGCGAATTTGCCAGGGACCAGTACATAGAGGTTAAGAAATAAAACTGGAGGAATTAAGTTGCTCAATTTACATTGTCTTAGCCTCATGATTTTGAAAATTTGAAACTCATCTCAGGCCAAAACAAGCCAGAGAAACAGTTACAAGTACATCCCATTCTAGTCAGTAGTCACTGCATCTGTGAAATTGTTTCTTTCATGAAAAGCATTCTTCAAAGAAATCTCCATTGGCCACCTGCAGTGAAAAATAAGTGAGCTCAAATGATGAAAAGGAGTAACACCGTGGCTTGGGCTTCCAGGTTCAACCTCAAGTAGATGAATGTCCAATCTGCAGACAATGTTTAGCCCATCATGTAGGCCCACGATGTTGACCTGGCCCAACCATCTAGTGGAGCCCCCACTCCATTTTTTTTCTTTCTTTTGCCCTACTCCATTGATTAATCTTTCATTTTATTTTGTTGATAAATTTTCAATATTTTTTTTTTTAATTTGTTGTATTTCGAACATATATGCTTGTGGTCTTAATCACAAACCTTCAAATGAAAAAAAAAAAAAAAAATCTATTCCTAAAAAGTATCGTGTGTGCGCGATTGGTTAGTATTAATAAATGGATATCGATGTGTTTTCATTTACTTAAGTCCTAGCTAGGTCTTTCACTGAAAGTACATATACATCCCACTTAGGGTTACAAACGAGCCGAGCTGAGCTAAGCCGAGCTATGGGTTGCTCAAAAGCTTGATTGTTTAAGTTCGAGTTAAGCTCGAACCTAAATTAAATGAGTCGAGCTTTGGTATGTTTGAGCTTGACTTGTTTATTATCGAGTTTGTTCACAAGTTATTCACGAACGACTTGATTAATTTGAAACCTTAAATTACAATAAGGAAAAGTTAAAAATTCATGTAGAAAGCTTAAAAATTAACTTCTATATACTTGGTTTATATTAGAAATAAAGAATTCAAACCAAAAAAATAAAGTCATGAATATGTTGAGCTCATTCAAGCCTAAATTATAATTTTTTTATGAGAGTAAACACAAGTTTTTAATGAGCTTGTTCACGAGTCTACTAACAAGCTTGTTCATGAACACAGACGAGCCGAGCCTAGGTGTGCTTGAGTTTGACTTGTTTATTAAACGAGCCTAAATTTAAGACTTGGGCTTGACTTATTTACTAACTAAACAAACTTAAATCGAACCCTTATCGAATGCGTCACAAGCTGCTCGGCGCATTTGCAGCCTTAATCCCATTAGGCTACTATTATATTTGTAGTGGCTTCGGCATCTAAAGTGTCAATTAAAAGTGGCAAAACATAAGTTTTGCACTATGTAAAATTTGTGGCCCAACTAGGATTTAAGTTCGTGTTCCTTTTTTCTTTTTTGAGTTGGTGGATATTTTATTTGACATGTGGAAGAAGGTACAAATACCTAGTTTGTGACTTCTTAAACTTATAATTTTCAAAAAATAAGGATTAAAATATATTCCGTGAAAATTTTTACAAATTTTATTTTCTGTGAAAATATTTTAAAAACTGTTTTCATTTTTAGTTTTTAAAATTTTAAAAATGTGTTTATTTTGCAAAAATTTTAAAATTATTTTTAAAATCTAAAAATAGTGTAAATGCATTTACTAAAACTATATATTATCTCTATATGTTTTATTATTTTTATTTTTTGGTTTAACAAGGTCTACATATTTCTTTCTATGTTCATAAGCATTGCCATGATATATTCTTGTTTTCAGTTTTCTTAAAAATACAAAAAACATCTTTTTGATGTTTTCACATTTTCTTAAAAACTTCATTTTCTTGAAAATAGTTTTTATTTTTTTACAAGTAAACACGTTTTTTAGGCCATTTTCTATTTTTATTGAAAATGAAAATGAAAATTGCAAAAATTTTCACGAAGTAAATAAGGCTTTTGCATTTAGAATGTGGTCCCAGGAGACTTTTATAAATCATGGCCAAAATTTTGGGCTTTTCACTCAACCTATTATTTAAAAAATAAAATAAAATAAAAGAGAAGAGAAGATAATGGTTCGCAATCATGAGATAATAGTTTAATTTTGAATGGGGGGACCAAATTTATGTGGTAGCTAAATTATCCCCGGCTGACTTGCTACCACTTTCCTTTTTTGGATAGATGCTGATTTGTGAGTATTTGTAGCATTGTATGCAAAAGAATACATATAGGAAGGTCCACCACTGATTATTCATAATGTCACCATTCTCCTGCTGGTCCAATGGCGTGATTTCTTCAAGCCATTCTATAATTGAGACTTGCCATACTTTTCGATCACTAAGTTGATATTTCATATGTACATGTCTAGCTATCATTAGTGCACAGCACTTATTATTTCATACGTAACTCTCTCTTTCTCAAACTATCCCCACCCTAATAAAGATGGCAGGTTAGCCAGCACCTTTAAAGCTTTTTTATTTTTTTCACATGATATGCATCAGTATTGGTATATATATCAGTAGGGTTAGTTGTCAGGCAATTGGTAGGAGATGAGACACCGCAATGCGGGAATTGTGAAGCGCATGGGGATATAAGTCCACCACTTAAAGCAAACCATTACAAACTCGCCTAAGGTGAGAATTGAACCCATGGCCTTTAAGATGAGAATTATGGGCCCTGGCTAACTAGGCTAATTCTAGTCGGTTACCTTCAAAGCTTACAAACGTCTTTTTTTTGGGTTAAAAGAGGACCTAAAGCCCAAAATTTAGCCCAAAAACAAAAAGCTAAACAAATTTGGGCTTAGCAGCTCCAAAATATCAGAAAAAAGAACATGTATAAGACCCATAGGAGGATCTTGTAAAACCCTCAGCCCTAGATAATGAGAAAAACTATTTTTTGCTAGCCAATCCGCACTAGCATTCCCTTCTCTATGAATATGCAGAATTTTACACCAACAGTTGCCCTTTATGAGATTACTGCAAGCTTTGATTAGCTCTCTATTAGGGTGAAAAAAGAGGGCTTTATTCAACACTAAATCCACTGAAATTTTTAATTTAGATTCTTTCATTATCATCCCAAAACCTCTATCTCTTGCCAAGCGCAACCCATAATACAATGCCCACAATTCAGCTTTATCAATACTATAGATACCCAAATTAGCAGAAAATCCAAGAATCCATCTACCATAGCTGTCTCTAAAAAGCCCTGCATAGCCATCTTCTCTTTTCACACTCCCATCAACATTAAGTTTAAACCACCCATTATCAGGAGGAACCCATTTGATAAATTTTTGATGCCTCAACTTGGTGATTAATTCCCTGTCTATGAAGAGCACTCATAATCTCTTTAGTTTCTACAACAATCCTATCCAAAGGATTATGAGGAAAAGAAAAAAGAGGATCAAACTGTTGGGCTTTGTGGAGCCTTGTTATGTGTCCGATCCATAGCCTAATTACTAGAAGCTTGTTGGGATCTAGAATATTTCAGAACATGCTAGAGGTTTGAGATATTCTAAAAGTATGCAGGGATATGATATATATACTAGAGTTTTAGAGGGTTTGGGATTATGAACCGGTTTGGGTATATATATTGTAGTCTCTGATTGGGGTTGATAATTATTATGTTGTTTGACACCCTTTTGTACTTTTCTCTAAAATAGTGAAACCGCTGCAACTTTGTGAATGTAGCCCTAGTTTTAAAATGTCCATCAGACTCAAACTAAAAAATGAACTTTGTGAATGTAGCCCTAGTTTTAAAATGTCCATAAGACTCAAACTAAAATAGGAACTTGTATCTCTATAGGAACAAGCTCATCCGAGATTGCTGAGCCACATGGACAGTCCCCGAGAATATGAAGAGTAAAATAATTAAATTCTTCAATACCATTATGTAGAGAAAATACCATTAGAATTAAGACCCTATGCCTCAGCATCTTCTGAATCCTCAATCTCACAATTTCCCTAACTAAATGATCAGGCAATAGCTTCCTCAATTCTTCAATATCCCAGCTCCCATTATGGCAAAACTCAGCAACCTTTAAATTAATCATCATTAACCTGAAGCTGTTCAACCCCTTCCTCTTCACACCATGGTTTAGATCCCACCCAAAACTTGACACAACTACCGTTACCCACCGTCCACTTCAAACTTCTTTAAAAATCTATCTAACATGAAGTATACTTCTCCATTTATGAGAAGATTTAGAGCCCTTTTCACAAAACAAGGGATCTTTTGTACTCATATATTTCTTCTTTAAAACCTTCGCCCAAATTGCCTCTAGTTCTAATAAGAGAATATTTGGTAAACTGATTTCTTGATTATCATTCATAAGTGGTGATACATATTTATACACAAAGGAATAGAATTAGATCCTAGTCTAATGCCTATAAAATAGCTCTGATTTATACAAGAAAGGAAACTAATTAACAAGGTCAAAATACAATTATTTACTTCCTAATTTTGTGCGATTGTCTTCAACACTCCCCCTCAAGTTGGAGTGTATATTAATTACACCCAACTTGTCAAGTAGCACCTCAAATTGTGACGAACTCAATGCCTTGGTGAATAAATCTGCAGTTTGGTCATTTGTTCGTACATGTGCTGTTTTGATTAACCCCTCCTGAATCTTTTCACGAACTAAGTGACAATCAATTTCGATGTGCTTCGTTCGTTCATGAAATACTGGGTTTGAAGCAATATGTAGAGCAGCCTGATTGTCACAAAACAAGGCAACTGGCTGATCATGTTTAATTTCCAAATCCTTCAAAACATTTTTCAACCAAATAATTTCGCAACATGTACTAGCCATAGAGCGATATTCTGCTTCAACGGTTGATCGAGCCACTATTGTTTGCTTTTTGGTTTTCCAAGAAATGGGTGATTGCCCAAGGAATACACAGTACCCTGTTACTGATCTTCTTGTATCTTTGCAGCGAGCCCAATCCGCATCACAAAATGCCTTTAATTGCAATGTACTCGTAGAGGATAATAGAATACCTTGTCCTGGTGTTTGCTTTAAGTATCTAAGAACTCTGTGTGCTGCTTCAAGATGAGGTATACGTGGCTTGTCCATAAATTGACTCAAAACATGGACTGCATAGACCAAATCTGGTCTAGTGATGGTAAGGTAAATCAATCTTCCCACAAGGCGCCTATATGATGAAGGATCATGCAGAAGGTCTCCATTGGATTGTGTAAGAGCCAAGTTTTGGTCCATTGGAAACCTTGCTGGTTTAGCTCCTAGGAATCTAGTGTCTTCTAATATCTCCAATGCATACTTCCTTTGTGAGAGAGAAATGCCCTTTGAAGACCTTGCCACTTCTATGCCCAAGAAGTATTTGAGTTGGCCAAGGTCCTTAAGCTTGAATTTCTTGGATAAAAACTGTTTTGTATTCTCAATATGTTGCAGATTGTTGCCTGCCAAAATCACATCATCAAAATATACAAGAATTGCCGTGAAACTACCTTCGTGGGATCGGACGAATAATGAATAATCCGCTTTTGATTGGTGAAAACCAGCAGCTTTGAGAGTGGATGAAAGCTTCAAAAACCATTGCCTAGAAGCTTGCTTCAAGCCATATAATGACTGGTTGAGTTTGCACACTCGAGACTCCCCCTTTCGTCCGAATCCAGGAGGTAGCGACATGTACACATCTTCATCAAGATCACCATGCAAGAACACATTGTTTACGTCAAGTTGGTGAAGATGCCAGTTTTGAATAGCAGAAATGCTGAGTAGGACCCGAACAGTGACTAGTTTGGCAACAAGAGCAAATTTCTCTTGATAATCTATTCCTTCAATCTGGCTATAACCCTTGGCAACCAAACGAGCTTTGTAACGCTCGATGGCTCCATCAGGTTTGAGCTTTATCTTGTAGAACCATTTACAGCCTATGGGTTTCTTGCCAGGTGGAAGAGGGAGAAGTGTCCATGTATTGTTGGCTTGCAGTGCTTGAATTTCAGTATGCATGGCTTTCTGCCATTGAGGATCCTTTGTGGCCTGCAAAAAACTAGTTGGTTCTTTGGTAATGGTTAACGATGTGGCAAATGTCTTATGAGAGGGGGATAACCGATCATATGAAAGGACTTGAGAAAGATTATGGGGTGTACCTGACTGTGTGACCACGCTAGAGGCGGATGATTGTTCAGGCCTGGACGGAAGGGTCGCTTCCACATGAAAATCCTGAAGAAAAGTAGGTTGCTTGGTTTTTCTGGTAGGGTAACGATGTACCTGAGATGGTGGAGGTGGTGTTGGACTAGTAGAAGGCATGTCATTATTTGTTGGTGCAATGGATGTTGGTGTCTCGGAGGTGTGAATGAGAGGGTCATCATCAAAATGGTAATTGATGGGAGTAGATATGATGGGGCTCTCACTGGCAGTGGAAATGTGTTTGAAAGGAAATTCACTTTCGAAAAACGTAACATCTCGATAGACAGACACCTTGCCAAGTTCAAGATCATATATTTTATATCCCTTTTTCCCATATGGGTAACCAAGAAAAATGCAACGGATTGCACGTGCATCAAATTTAGATGGTTTTTGAGCATGAGTGGAAGCAAAACATAAACAACCAAATACTCGTAAATGTGAGTAATTGGGTTTAATATTAAATAGTTGCTCATAAGGTGTCTTACCCTGCAAAAGTGGTGTAGGTGTACGATTTATAAGGTATGTGGCAGCTAGAATGGCATCCCCCCAGAACTTTTTCGGAAGATGGGCTTGGAAAAGCAAAGCTCGGGCCATGTTTAATAAATGTCTATGTTTGCGTTCAACCACCCCGTTTTGTTGTGGGGTGTCAATGCAACTAGTTTGATGAATAATACCTTTGGACAAGTAATAGGTTCTAAGTGCGAATTCGAGACCATTATCACTACGCACAACTTTAACTTTGGAAGAGAATTGGGTTTCAACCATATTAATAAAATTAATTAGGTGAGTTTGGGCTTCTGACTTATGCTTCATCAAGTAAACCCATGTGCACCTAGTAAAATCATCAACTATGGTGAGAAAGTACCGAGCCCCTGAAATAGAAGTAACGTGGTAACCCCCCCAAAGATCAACATGCAACATTTCAAAACATGATTTGCTAGAAATACTACTCAAAAAAAAGGGCAATCTGGTTTGCTTAGCTAAAGGACAAACGAAACACTTGTTTGCATCACAAAATTTGTTCTTATTTAAAAAGGGAAATAGAACAGACACTTTATTTGAAGGATGCCCAAGACGTTGGTGCCAATATCCAGAAGAATGAAGGTGGACGGAATTGCAGGATGCTTTCTAAGGTTCATTTAGATAGTAGAGGCCCTCTCGTTCAGTTCCCATCCCAATCATCTTCCCCGAGTGTAGGTCCTGTATCACACAAGAATGAGTAAGAAATACAGTGACATATGGAGAATGATGGGTAATTTTGCTTATGGAGATGAGGTTTAATTGAAAATTCGGGACACATAAAACATTATCAAGAACCAAACTTGAAGAAAATACAACTTGACCAATATGTGTAACGTTGGCTAGTGAGCCATTTGGTAATACCACAGTTCTATTTCTAGCGGCTTTCCAAGTTGTAAGTAATTCAAGGTTACATACAATATGATCAGTTGCTCCACTATCAAGGATCCATGTGGCTTTCTTACCTTGAGAAGAAAAACAGAAAGCCTTACCTGAAAGTTCATCATCAGTTGAGGTATTACCAACATGATTTGCCATGGAAGACTTGGTTTTACTGAACATGTTCAAGATTTGTTGGCACTGCTCTTGAGTAAAAGGAAAGGAATTTGAGATTTCCTTCTTCTCATTTTGTTGCTGGGATCGCTGATTAAACTCTGATTTCTTGAGTTTTCGACAGAATTCGATTGTGTTACCCTTCCAACCACAATGAGTACGCTTCAAATGTGCCCGACAATTTTCAGTGCTATGACCCTCTCTGTTACATTTTCCACACTTGTGATTGCCATTTTTCTTATACGAATCCTTGACTGCAAAGGCTGCTGCCTCAGGATGGGCTGTGCTCTTTCCAGCCGATACATCACGCTGTCGTTCATGTCTAAGTACAAGAGAATAAACCTTGCTGACCTTGGGCAAAGGATCCATCGTCAAAATCTGCCCCCTAACCATGTCAAAAGATTCTGTTAATCCCATGAGAAACTTGATAGTTTTCTGTGTTTCTCGATAAGACAACTCATCCTTCATAGTTTCACAACTACAGGCTGAGATGGGGCAAATGCCATCTCTCTCATCCCATAGCGCTTTGAGTCTGGTAAAGTAGGAACCTACAGACATAGTCCCTTGAACACAATCATGTATCTCATTCTCAATATGAAAGAGTTGGACGCTGTTTACCTGAGAAAACCGCTCATACAATTCTTTCCAAACTGTTTGTGCTCTATCACAATAGAACACGCTGGCAGCAATCTCCCTGGAAATCGAACTCAGTAACCAAGTTTTGACCAGGTTGTCACAACGAATCCACTGCTGCAATTCATCACCCGCATCATTGCTTGGTCGCTTCATCGATCCATCGACAAAGCCATATTTGTTCTTTATCGATAGAGCCATAGTCATGGAGTGGTTCCATGTGCTATAGTTCTCTTCAGTGAGGAGTTGTGGTACGAGGACTAACCCTGGCTGATCTGAATGGTGAAGATACAGTGGGTTATTGGGGTTATCGAATTTGGATGCCATGCTCGATTGAGTTGGCTTCTTTGAGTTGTTGTCGTCTGCCATTGACGCTTTGAAAGAAGAGGAGACTAGGCTTAGAAAACCTAAAGCTCTGATACCATAATAAGAGAATATTTGGTAAACTGATTTCTTGATTATCATTCATAAGTGGTGATACATATTTATACACAAAGGAATAGAATTAGATCCTAGTCTAATGCCTATAAAATAGCTCTGATTTATACAAGAAAGGAAACTAATTAACAAGGTCAAAATACAATTATGTACTTCCTAATTTTGTGCGATTGTCTTCAACAGGTTCATTTCCCAATCTCCAACCCAACTTTGCTAGGAGAAATTTTTTTTAAACCCAAACCTCACATAGCCTTAGAAGAACAAAGTCTCTCCCAATTAAAAAGATGAAATCATTTTTTCATAGTAGTATCTCCCTACAAAAAATTCTTATTCAAATTATCTATCTCATCACAAACAGATTTTGGAAATTTAGTAGTCTGCATATTATATATAGGTATAGCTCTAGTAACTGATTGAACAAGGGTAGTCCTTCCAGCCAAAGACAGTTGAGTAACCTTCCAAGCAGCAAGTCTACTCTGCACCTTATCAACAATCTCCTTCAAATATCTCCTTGAAAGTACCCTATCAACTCTTGAATGGTGAGTACTGGTCTGAACACCCAAATATTTTCCAAGATTATTAGCTTGTACAATCTCAGTCAATCTGCTAACCTCCTTCATTGCAGCTTGATCAAGCTTGCTAGCTAACACTTCACCAAATTAAGGTAATTGTAAATCTGTGAAAAGCTATTGACTTTAAACTTTTTTGTACATAGTGTTTGCAGGGCATTATTATGTACATTGCAAGAACATCCATCTTCTACCTAGCTACAAGCATTTACAAAGGGCTTTAAATTCGAGTCAAGCAAGATATTTCATAGGAAAAAAGGCTGATATACAGACACCCTAAACAGCCCCAAAATCTATTTTGTTGTGGCACACAACTTGCTGATAACTTGGTAAGAAGGGGCCGAAATTACAAAACTGAATGATGGCCCTTGTGGGCCTAAAAGATGATCCCATGGATGATCTAGACTGGGCATTGCGACCTGACCTTTGAGTTTTTGGCTGCTTCCCTAGTTCCCTTGTAGAACTTATATTATTATTGTTACCTATCCGTTTTGTGATAAATAATTGCAAGATTCATAGCAGCAGCAGCAGCAGCAATAATGTTAGAGGAAAAAGAGCTCTAACTCATTAGCATTTCTCCCATTTTGATTATGGGAAGTCCTAGACCCCAATTTCAATTCTAGTGTCATACGCCGCGGTGATGGAGTGTGCCAGTCTGGTAACTGGTAAGGGTACGTAGGATTTGTAGGGTACGTAGTTGTGTTCTTTCGATCAGGGAAGAGGAAGAAGAAGATAGAAGAAGAAGAAGAAGATTAGAGGTCTAGGTCACACAGATTTTAGTGTTGTTTAGGAAGTGAATATATCAGTCCGATTAAGAATGAACTAAAAACCCCATGCCATTTCATTTCCTTGTGATTTTTCATGCATCTTTCTATCTCTGCCCTTATTTTTTTCATATATATAGTTCTTTGCCTGGCAGCATAGCTTAGGAGAGAGATTAATAACCTTACAAATATTTATTCCTTCACCCTCATTAAACTTGGAGAAATTCTGGTAGAATATAGGGGGTTTTCTTACATCATTTATTTATCACTTTGTAGGCTAAAATCCGTATAATGGCATGCATGCAATTTTGTTGCCTTGTTGAGCAAAATTGAATACTACTATTTAATGTTACAAGTCACCAAAGGTTTCTTACAAAACAAGACATCTGCCAAAATTGGACATCTTGGAAGAGCCGAAATTCAAATCGCAATACATAATTGCCAAAAATAGCCATATTATATGTTTCATTTGGGTCTACATCACACACATTTTCTCGAGCAATGCCTGTTTATATATGCATGGCTTTCACCAAATCCTTCATTGATTTTCCTCCCCTTCAAGCTACATTTTCATTATGATCTCTGCTGCCTTATCAATTGGCTAGAAGTACTCTTTAATGGCAGCTTCCTGCACATAAATACGTACACATATTTTAAGAACTTGCAGAATCAGAGATTCAGAAAACTTCAAAATCAAGACAATTGGACATCTTTCATAGTAATTACAATTTCCATATTAAGAAACACCAATAAGGAAGTATGATAAGAAGCATGCTCTGGCCAATAACAAATCTAATTAAGAGAAGATTAATTTTGGAGCTGTCACATTGTGGGTTCAAAATTCATAGAACCCAGAAAGCATTAAATTAAAGTAAAATTAAAGGGACAAAAAACATTTTTAGATAAGATTTATTAAAAAATTAAAAAAAAAAAAAACCGACAACAACAACAACAAATTGACTCTTTCTTCCATTCCAAACATGTCAGAGTTACAGCATGAGGAATATTAATCTTAAGGTACCTTGGCCTAAATTCAGCCACTTGATCTTGTTAGGCCTTGGTTTTCCTGTTCACTTGATCAACTATTTCTTCTACTCTTATTCTTGTGGTGCAAGATTGGATTGTGGGGGGACAGTTCAAAAATGGCTAGATTGTGCTAAAACCACAAATTTTAATTAATTCTAATGATCCGTTTGAAGGATCTTTGTCAAGAGATAGCACTGGAATAACCATGCAGCACTAATGGTGTGACAACAGCCAGAGAAGAAATTCACTTGATGAAACTTTAAGCCATGAAAGGAGTGGACGGAATCTTCACTTGCATAACCACATCCATGGCAACTATTACCTTGTTCCACATTTCTGATTACTCAGTTTCTTTGTGTTTTGGTTTCTTTTAAAATTATATGAAACTTTAGCCAAAGTGTTTGGACATCTAATAGAGAAATGTGATTTGAGAGATGATAACATAGTAAAATTTTTACACTAAAAGTGATTGTGGCAAAAGTTAAGGTCCCCAACATTAACCATAATCACTTCCAGTATGGAAATTTTGATATATGAAGACATGGTTTGAACAGAACTCTAAGAAGATATGTGAAGAGATAGTTTTCTAAAAGTGATTTTAAAAAAATTAACACAACCGGACTCTAAGAGAAGGTTAAAAATGAATTTGATAGTAAAAGCAACACAAATTAGAAAGAAGCAGGGCCTAGAAATTAGGTCCTCTTATTTTATTTTATTTTTTTATAGCAAAATAAGATCTACTTTTAATACATATAATCAATCAAAATAATTTTTCTTATAAAAATTTTTGGACCATTCAAACAACAATAATTTTGATTCTCGAGAGTAACTCTCGAGAGTTTGAATTTCTAAGAGTTCACAATTCTCAAGAATTAAGTTTTCAGCAACCGAACAGACCTTAAAAAATTTTCACAACATCTTTAAGATTTTCTAATGATAAAAAGTTAACGCATGGTTTGGTTCGGGTTTTAATAATTGAATTTTGATTTTAAAAGAAACTTTAGAAGAAAAAAAAAAGTCATAAAATATTATTTGGTTACAGGTTTAATAAGTACTTTTATACAAAACAAAAGGCGAGAGTGAGTTCTTAAGCAAAATTTATAAATTTCCATCGGCCTAATAAAATGCTCGACTTCTTGAGCTCTCCAATGGTAGAAATTATTTGGTGATAATGATATATAAACTCCTAGACACATAACACTTATTATGTGCCTATCAGGTGATAGTATATGTGTCTAGGAGATTATATATAACCCGTTGACCGAATAATTTTTCCTCCAAAGGAGCTCGTGTGTAGAAATAAATGGTGAGAGGGGGTTTCCGGCATATGGCACTCCACTCTTGCAACTTCGGCATATCACTGATGATGTGACAAGTTTTTGTGAATTTCTAATGAACTTTTTACAAAGGTCCGGCGAATCTGCTACAATGAAAGAAGAGGGTATATTTCCTCCTCAGCATTTTTTATTGTTCTTCATATTCTTACTGGTCTCTTTATCATTTTTGCAACTTCTCGTTCAATTTGTCATGATGTTAGCTTCTCAATGTAGTAATTTATGTATTTGCACCATATCATGGGACTTGTACGTATTTGCAAATTTTATGAGATTTGTTTTGTGCTGTGCATTATTAAGTGTCTTTCATAGTCAATGGTGGTTTGTGTTTTTCTTCTTCATATAGAAAATTTATTTTGCCAAATATTATAATTAGAAAGACTTGATCGTACTAAAATAACTTGCTTATTGTTTCATAATTTTATTCAGCTCTAGCCTAATTATATGATGGATGCACTATTGGAGCAACTCTCATCAAAGCCAAAACCAAACTCAAAAAATCACTTTTTTCCCATCAAATTTTAGATTTGATGGAAAGAATTTGATGGTTCTATTGGGGATGCCCTAACCAACTTAATTTGGTTTTCTCTCTCTCTGTCTATTTTTTTTTAATAGGTAAGCCCTCGAATATAAGCTATCAAAATGGACCCCTTAAAGTTATAAAAATCTCTCTTTAAAGTTTTAAATCTTTGTATTATTATTGAGCTGGAAATCATTGTAAAACTCAGAATCCAAGCATTACTCAGAACTTAAAATCCCTTTTCGTTTCCTAGTGATTTTCTTGCTTCTGTCTATCTCATTCCTTATTGTTTCATATAGTTCATTGCCTGGCATCGCTTAGGAGAGGGATTAATAACCTTACGAGTATTTATCACTTCACCCTCATTAAACTTGGAGAAATTGTGGCAGAATAAAGCGGGGAAGCTCATATGTTTCTTACATCAATTATTTACTTTTGGCTCTTTGGTGCATTTTGATTGTCTAAGTTTATTATCTGATGGTCCAATTTTTAACTATTTCACAATTTAATTTTGGAAAACATAGAAGGTGACAGTCTGTCATTACTTTTTTGCAACAACAGACACTCTATTTACCGATCCTTATAATGGACCCCACTGCTGTTTTAAATTCCATTATTGTTATCTTTAGTACGTTGAAAATGAACTGTCATGCAGTGACCATCTGTCATGCTAGATGCACTCTTTAATTTTTTTTTTTTTTACTTTTTTCTAATTAATTTTTCTAGATTTATTTCAATTGTCTTTGTTAATTTTGTGGTTGTGTCCAGATTCACACATGCAATTTAATTTTTTTTTTCCATTTTGTGAATAATTTAATGTAATCTTATCACCAAGCTTCCATATTTGGTAAATCTTTCACCAAATTAACAAATCTAGCTTGGTTGATATTAACCCAAATCTTCACCATATTTGGTGAATCTTCAATACTTGTAACCCAATATGGACCTAATCCAACTTGTGTCTTTCTGTAGATACCTTCTATGCCACATGATCATAATCACCACTAGATTTTCTATAAATTACACGTGTCAGTCATTTAAACAATTTGAGGGCAGTGGAAAGTTAACAATGGCTAAGATGGGAGGGAAGAGACCTATAAATAGGCCAAACATGGGGGAACTCAAATGTGCATCATCTAGTGGAAAGCTCTCAAATTTGGATGTTTTGTAGTGCACTTGGGGCATTATTATGGAAATAGTTCAAAGAACATCTTTCTTATGTACCCACATGCATTACAAAGCGTCTTAAATTCGAGCAAAAAAATACCACAGGAGGATTCACATTACTAGCATTTCTTTGCGTCCTAAAGAGTTCTCCAAATTTTGGACCATTTTTAATGCATGCGGGGGCACATTATTGTCGCAAATCCTTGTACCCCTGCATGCATTACAAAGGGTCTTAAATTTCGAGCTAAAAATTTATATGGGAATATCATCAGAGATTAATGACACTTTGGCTAATTATAAGTATTATGCATCTATGGAGTTTTTCATTTCTAACATTTTTGCAGTGCAGATTGGAGGATTGCTATGAGAGAGAGGGCTGCGGGAGACTTGGATCTTTTATATCAATGCCCACAAGCTTTACAAAGAGTCACACATCTTCTATGATTATTGCTGATTTTGGTTTAATTGTTGCAATATTGTAATTATTTGTCACAAAATGGATACATAGTATAATGGCATGCATGCGATTTTGATACCTTATTGAGCAATTCAATACTACCGAGCCGGAGCCACCATAGATTTCCCACAAAGCATGAAAGCAAGACATGTACCAAATTGGAGATCTTGGCAGAGCCAAAATCCTATCAGTCAAATCTCAATACATAATTGTCAAAAATAGCCACGATGAGGGCTGCATGCTTTACAAGTTACATCATTAAATTCTAAATCAATTGTTTTTAAGACGTTTCATTACTCATCGTTTCTCGTTGCATCTGAGCTTGGTGATAAATATTGGATTTTCGATCCTGGTTATGTTCGTTTGCGCCTGCATCTGCATCATGCACATTTTCAATTTTATCTAATTCAGTTTTCTCAAGCAATGCCTGTTTATGCATGGCTTTCACCATCTCCTTCATTGTTTTTTCCTCCCCTTCAAGCTGCATTTTCATTATGATCTCAGCTTCATTATCAATTGGCTTGAAGTACTCTTTAATGGCAACCTCCTGCACATAAATAATACACATAGTTCAAAAACTTGTAGAATCAGAGATTCAGAGACCTTCAAAATCAAGACAAATTGGACATCCTCTATAGTAACTAAAGGTAACATATTAAGAAACACCAATAAGGAGGTATGATAGGAAGCATGCTCTGGCAATAACAAATCTATGACCAGATTAATTTTGGAGCTGTCACATTGCGGGTTCAAAATTAATAGAACCCTAAAAGTATTAAATTCAAATAAAATCAAAGCATTCATTCGACTTCCTTGTCAGAGGACTGCAGTTCAGATCCTGCAAGACCCCTCATAGAAAGGTACATAAAAGAACTAACAAAATTTCTGGTCAGCGATCAAATCTTGCATCTGTTTTCCATCTCCAAAAAGGTTCTTTCAATGACCAACAATCACTGCGCATGCAATCAATATTAGATATAAATGCTCCATCTGAAATTTCCAACTGTGCTTATGTGAGCTTTGATAGAGTAGTTGCTGCTAGGTTAGGAGGATCAGAAAGATCAACAACAGTGTACACTTGTTCTTTTGGTGTAGATTAATTGGATTGTTGGGGATAGTTCAAAAATGGCTATATTGTGTTAAAATCACAAATTCTAATTATCTGTTTGAAGGATATTTGTCAAGAGATAGCACCAGAATAACCATGCAGCATTAATGACGTGACAGCATCCAGTGAGGAAATTCAATTGATGGTCCACACAGATTAACCAATGCCAGATGGCTATCGCAAAAAGAAAGCCCTAGAAAGAGTGCACTGAATCTACACTTGAGTAAGCACATCCTTGGCAACTATTACCTTGTTCCATATTTTTGATTACTCTGTTTCTTTGTGTTTTGATTTCAAATTATATGAAATTTCAGATGCTTGATGCCTGCAAAAAAAATCTTTTTTTTTTTTTTTTTTTTTGGTTCCTTTTGGAAAAGTGGAGGCTTAAGGATGCCATATGAAAGATTTCTGAAGTGTTACTGAAACATTTCAATTAAAATTTCTGTCTAAGTGTAACATAAAGAAACATGAAGACTTCCATTTTTTTTTTCTAATATCTTGCAATATTTTACATAGAAAACAACAAATTTTACTGCAAAATGGCAGAAGTTAAAAGATTCTGCATAGACCTTATGGAAAAGATAATTTTCTTCCCAAGTAAATTAGGAAACATAGGAACAAATAAACAACCAACAAACATTAAAATCAGGTAATTTAAGCTAAGTTGCCTTCGGGTTCATCTTCCATATTGAGGATTAAACAAAATTATCCAGTGAATTAACCAGAGAAGTTTCACGATATGCATTGCAAAAAAGAAAAGTTTCATATCTTTGGTCACCATGATAGCAGTCATACTTACTGTTTCATCTATCTTCCTATTTAAAGATTGCATATCCTCAACCATATGGCGAAGCTCTGCTAATATAACCTGTTCAGGTATCCTCTTTAAGGCTGCCTTCCTTGCTTGTGCCTGACCCCAAAGTATGATAAAAATAAAAATCACGGAGAAAAGGAGAGAGAGAGAGAGAGAGAGAGCACATTGAAACAAAATACTAATATATATATATATTTATTTGCTCTTACAAATGTCAAGACAAGACAACAAGCACCACTAATAATGGGCTAACCACAATTGCATGAGCATGGTGAACACTGAAATTTATAGAATAGGAAATGACAATGGAAGTCGTAAAAAATAAAAAAAAGTTAAACTGGAGTATGATGCATATGTTGTTACAATTGTATCCTTCACCCATCTCACCTTGAAAAGAACAATGGAGGTCATATACCATTGATATGTTCCCTCATAATCCTGTAAGGGCTTAGCATGATTTTTTGTGGAATATTGTTCTAATTCATCTAGAACACAGTTGATCAATGTAATACAATAAAGAGCTTATATGTGAGAAATTCTGTTGCATTTTCACTTCCAATATTTGAAACTGATTCTACGAAATTCTTTCACATCGTGAACTTCTCATTCATATTGCTTCTATCCAGAATATGAAGTAGAGCAACAAAGAAAACTAATAATATCAATCCCTATTAAAGTGCTAACAAGAAATGGAGATAGAATAAATTTCATAGCCCTCTATGAGTATATACATCTAAAAAAAATTCCCTATTTAAGGCAAGCAAATGTTGCAAGAGGAACAAAGCAATTTACATTTTATGGTCTCAATAATCACAAATGTGGGTCCTATGCAAAGATATGCTTCAAAGCATATCTCTTAACCTTATTGTTGCCAGTGTTAATGTTAATCCATCCTACAAACTGAGAATAGGAATGAAAGCTATTGAAAAGAAACAATACCCTTTATGCCAATGGGATGCTAAAAAGCAACAAAGATGCTAAATAGTGATGGTTTCTAGACTTGCTGAAGACAATGAAACTACAAGGAGTCAACCAATTAAAGATATTTTTAGTGCTCATTCTAATGATGCCTTACATTATTAATTGTTAATGGATTGTTCCTAATCATCTTAGACCAGAATGCTAATATGCTTTGTCTTCTTTGGCATATTTGATTTTAGTCAATGAGAGAGCTCATGTTAACTCGCATATTGGGATACAAAATCTTATCCCTATTCAGACTTCCTAAAGCTTTTCAAAGGTTCAAATAAATAAAATTTACAGAAATTTATGAACATGATTTCCTTCCCAAGCGTATTTGAAACACAAATGGATTTCAATTCAATACTACTTAATTGGTGTGGCATATGAAGCCATATTCCAGTATTAATGCAACTCTCTAATAATCATTGAAAACAATGCCGATACTATTTATCTTGAAGTGAATATAGCAAGTGATGAATTAGTCCAAAAAGATTGGATAGAGTTCTTCTGTGTAGGAGAGTCTAATAATATAATAAAGAAGCACAAAATAAATATAAATAATTATAAAGAAGAAAAAAATGAATGCCCACAGAAAGGAAGAATGGTCTAGCGGGTTTATGATTGAAAACAACACAGCAAACATAAATTCAAAAGTTTTATTTTCTTTTCTTTTCCCCAATCTTTCCGGTAACAAAACAGAAATCAAGTACAAACCCACATAAAAACAAACCCTTGAATTAGTTAATTTTCTTTTTTCAATACATCCACCGAATAAGTATTCATTAGCCATATCTTTAAAAATTGCGCCAAAATTTCTAATGAACAAGAAGCATACTTTGAACATCCAAAACACAAAAAATATAAATTTATTCAACATTAGCAACAAAAAGAAGAAAAGCAATATAGAGAAAATGAAATAGAAAGCAAACCTGCTGGAGACGTTGTTGAAGTTGCAATCTGTAAGATCGGATTCTTCGCTCCTCGTATCCGGAAAGAACTCTCACATAGAACATAGCTTTTCTACCAAATTCCAATAGCTTATCCATATATATATATATATATATATATATATAGAGAGAGAGAGAGAGAGAGAGAGAGAGAGAGAGAGAAAGAGAGAGAGTTCAACAACACATGAGTCGCCTTGCTCTGTGTTCAAAGCCACTGATCAGAGATAAAAAATAGTTCAAATACTCCAGAAGATTGTGCAAATCTCAATCTATAGTTACAATTACAATTGCAGAAGTTTCATAAATGAACTTGAAATTCATTTAACTCAAAAAAAAAAAAAAACTTGAAATTTCAGTTACATACGGGAGTGATAATGATATTCATTGAAAAACCCTAATTGCAATCGAAGAAGTTGATCTTCAAATTACGACCACTTTCCACTGGTACCAAGGAATAGTTTTGATATCGTATAAACAGGAATAACAGGATGATGAAGGGACCGGCGGATCCTCCTGGCCGTCACTAAAACAATGTTTGGCTTATCCGAACCACAGTTAGAATACCCTCCGAATCCAAACTACCAATGACGCTGAATATATTAGTAGACCCATTCGACATTTTCCTTTTAGAAACTGGGGTTAATTTCGATTTAGTAGTACGAATTTTTTACTGATTTTCAATTCAGACCATAAATTTTATTTTGTCTCGATTTAGTACCAAATTTAAAATAATAAATTCAATTTGAGCCGCACCGTTAATCTGTCCTTCAAATTGAGGGAATATCTGACGTAGCAATGACATGGCATCTCAGTGCCACATGTCAGTACCACGTCAATATTTAGTGTCACGTCAGCATCAACTTTCCTCCAAAAAAATCACGTGTTCATTGAAAAGTTCCATGCATTAATTCCGTTTTAGTACCTTTAACTTTTATGTCAAGTTTCAATTTGGTCCATAAACTTTTAAATTGAAGCGATTTTAGGCCAACTTTAAAAGTCCAAAAAAATTTAGAAATTAAAATAAAATTAAGGGTAAATTACAAAATATCCTCTTAGATTTTTTTTTTTTTTAAACGTGGTCGGCCTCACGAAAATAATGATTTATGTTCCAACGTCTTTTGTTCGGCAAGCCTATTTTGAAGGATTATATCTTCTGCATATGAACTCCAATTTGAGTGATTCAAGTTGTTGTAGAAAGTCTTTACGACATACTTTCAATTGCAACTTGAATCACTTAATTTGGCTTTGAAATGAAAAAGTTATACGTCTTCAAAGTTGAGAAAAAATGATTTATGTTCAAAGTCTTTTGTTCGGCAAGCCTATTTTGAAGGATTATATATTCCGCATATGAATTCCAATTTGAGTAATTCAAGTTGCTGTAGAAAGTTTGTATGGCATACTTTCAATTGCAACTTGAATCACTTAATTTGGCTTTGAAATGAAAAAGTTATACGCCTTTAAAGTTGAGAAAAAATTATTTATGTTCCAATGTCTTTTGTTTGGCAAGCCTATTTTGAAGGATTATATCTTCTGCATATGAACTCCAATTTGAGTGATTTAAGTTGCTGTAGAAAGCTTTTATGACATACTTTCAATTGCAACTTGAATCACTTAATTTAGCTTTGAAATGAAAAAGTTATACGCCTTCAAAGTTGAGAAAAAATGATTTACGTTCAACGTCTTTTGGTCGGCATGCCTATTTTGAAGGATTATATCTTCCGTATATGAACTCCAATTTGAGTCATTCAATTTGCTGTGGAAAGTCTTTATGACATACATTTAATTGCAACTTGAATGACTCAAATTAGAGTTCATATGCGGAAGATATAATCCTTCAAAATAGGTTTGCCGAACAAAAAATGTTGAACATAAATAATATTTTCACAATTTTGAAGGCGTATAACCTTTTCATTTCAAAGCCAAATTAAGTGATTCAAGTTGCAATTGAAAGTATGTCATAAAGACTTTTTACAGCAACTTGAATCACTCAAATTGGAATTCATATGTGGAATATATAATCCTTCAAAATAGGCTTGCTAAACAAAAGACGTTGAACATAAATCATTTTTTCTCAACTTTGAAGGCGTATAACTTTTTCATTTCAAAGTCAAATTAAGTGATTCAAGTTGCAATTGAAAGCATGTCATAAAGACTTTCTACAGCAACTTGAATCACTCAAATTGGAATTCATATGCGGAAGATATAATCCTTCAACATAGGCTTGCCGAACAAAAGACGTTATAACATAAATCATTATTTTCGTGAGGCTGACGATGTTTTAAAAAAAAAAAAATCTTAGGGGATATTTTGTAATTTACCCTTAATTTTATTTTAATTTCTAATTTTTTTTTTTTACTTTTAAAGTTGGCCTAAAATCGCTTCAATTTAAAAGTTTGTGGACCAAATTTAAACTTGACATAAAAGTTCAAGATACTAAAACGGAATTAATGCATGGAACTTTTTAATGAGCACGTGATTTTTTTTTAGGAAAGTTGGTGCTGATGTGGCACTGACACGTGGCATGACACGTGGCACTGAGATGCCGTGTCATTACCACGTTAGATATTCCATCAATTTTGACGGACAGACTAACGGCGCGGCTTAAATTGAATTTATTACTTTCAATTTGGTACTAAATCGAGACAAAAAAAAAGTTTATGGCCTGGATTGAAAATCAGTAAAAAGTTCGTGGTACTAAATCGGAATTAACCCTAGAAACTATATAAGACCATCTCCAGTTATTTATCCTTATACTATGTTTGGATTGAGAGAATTTGAGAGAAGAAAAGAGAAGAGAAACTTAAAAAAAAAGAGAAGAGAATTAAGTTTCTCTCGTTTGGATTGAGAGAGTTGGAGAGAAAGGGGAGGAGGGGGAGAGAAAGGGGAGAGAAAGAGGAGAGAAAAGTAAGCATTTTTCTCTCTAATCGGAAAGAAATGGAGAGAAGAGAAGAGAAAGGGTGTTAGTGAGGGGTGATTTTACTGTTTTGCCATTTCTCTTCATTCTTTAGTTGTTATTTCCTTTTTATATAAATAAGGGCAATATTGGAATTTATATCTTAAAATCTTCTCTTCTCTTCTCTTATGAAGGCTATCCGGGAAAGTCGTTTAACTTTCTCCTCTCTTTATCCAAACAAGGTGGAGAGAAAGTCATTTAACTTTCTCTTCTCTTCTCTTCTCTTAATGAGTTTCTATTCTCTTCTCTCCAACTCTCTCAATCCAAACATAGTGTTACTCTTATTAATATCCTCTGAATCCAAATGACCAATGACGCTGAATATAATGGTAGACCCTTTCGACTTCTTCTTTTAGAAACAACATAAGACCATCTCCAATCATTTACCCTTATTCTTATTTAATTTGAGTAAAATATCTTATTTTAATATGAACTCTCCAATCATTTACACAAATTTTTACTCAAATATAGCTAAACACACCAAAATTTGCTATTATTTGCACAACCAAACACAGTCCTTTCTTTCTCTTTCCTTATTTGCACAATCAAATACAGTCTCTCTCAAACAGAGAGAGATCTACAAATCGCAGCAGCTTAGAGAAAGAGAGAGAGCACTTCCCAAAGGAGAGAGAGTGCTTCGTGGGGCCGCGTTGGTGTGAACACACTCTTCTGCAGTCATAAACTTCATCTAAATATCACCCTTTAAAAAGGTTTTTTTTGAACATTTTTTAAGTTATACCTATAAGGCATCTTCGCATGAAACCATGAATGTGTTGGAAAATAATTTGATAACATTTCCGTAAATTGATTTAGGCACATTATGTCTTGCATGTACAACCTATATTATGTTGAATATTTCCAAAATAAAGTATTTTATAATGGGTTATAAATTGGTTTTTTGAAAACTTTCCTTTGTTCTATAGAAATCTTGAAAGTGCATTTTTGCACTTGTCCCACATTGGAAAATCAGAAGAAGTTTAAAGGCTTTATAAGTCCTTGGTTTGGACTTATGGGTTGGGCCCCAAGGGGTACCCATGTTTTGTGAGGAGGGAGGACCTAAGCAAGAATGGGCTTGGACCCAAAAACCACACGCGCGCGCGCGCCCGCCCAGCCCCGTCCCGGACCGGGCTGGGCTGGGTTGGGTCATTAGATCCAATGGGCCCTATTCTTTTTGGACAAAATCATATTGGGCCTTGGTCTTGAATCTGGAGCGGGGCAGACTTGGGTCTGGAGCGGAGCGGATCTGCTGACCCGCGCGGATCAAAACAGTTGTGACCGTTGGATGGTGGCTTTTGGTGAACCGGTGCAACCAATAGGTGCCTTTTGGCCCGAATTGGTGCAACCAAAAGGTGCGAACCCCTCTATAAATAGAGGGTTCGGCCAGACCAGTCATTCACGCAATTCAGATTCAGATTACAGAAATCGAAATTTCTCTCCTTCTCCTTCTCCTCTCGTGGGTTTCAGGCTTTCATTGCTGCGTTTCTGATTGCTGCAGAAATTGAAGCGCACTGCTCGGTTCGTTTGGATTACATCGACGGTATTCTGCTCTATTTTCGTCGTGCATGCGCAGATAGAGGATCAACAGGTCAGCCTCATTTTATCCTAAGGCGAATTTGCTGTCAACCCGGTGCACACATTTGGTGGGGGCAAATATTGTCTTTAGGAAAGCGACACAGTAACGTGACTTGAGGCGTTTTATTCTAAATTTGGAGTTTCGTCAGACTACACCAGGTATTTATTTTACCAACAATCTAAAGACAATATTCGTTATGCCGCGACCAGTCAGACGAATTCAACCTCCAATTGTTAGAATTATACGTCGGGCAATAAGATATACTGCAAGAAATAAGCGGGAAATCAGGCAAGTTTTCGTAAGGCGTCGTTTGGCTCGTCAGAGGAGATTTTTTCAAGACGGACGAAGAAGGATATATCAGAGTCTTCATACTATTTTTCAAATTGTGGAAACTTATAATCGGGCAGTAGAGCATTTATTTCCCGAGTTATTAATTGAGTTTCCAGATTTGAGAATTTAATTTTAGTGTACTGGTTTCTATTATTGTATTTTCAATAATATTTAATAATAACAATAAAGTTTATTATTGAAAATATAATGGCTCAGTCACTTCAACAAATGACTCAGAAATTTTTGAAGTTAGAACGGTTTGATGGTGGAAATTTCAGACGTTGGCAGAAGAAGATGCATTTTCTACTCACCACACTGAATGTGGTCTATGTGTTAAACACACCATATCCAGAGGAGCAAGAAAATGAGACATTAGCACAGACTCGGGAAAGAACCAAGTGGGAGAATG
This sequence comes from Hamamelis virginiana, assembly GCA_017140935.1. Lineage (NCBI taxonomy): Eukaryota > Viridiplantae > Streptophyta > Magnoliopsida > Saxifragales > Hamamelidaceae > Hamamelis > Hamamelis virginiana. The sequence continues at coordinate 252,848 of JAESVK010000701.1, read as the reverse complement.
ATGACTACATATGCAGGGGACACATTCTGAATGCTTTAGCAGACTCTCTGTTTGATATCTACCAGCACGTGGAGAATGCAAAGGAATTGTGGAACACTTTGGAAGCAAAATACTTAGCAAAGGATGCAACAAGCAAGAAATTTCTGGTTAGTCATTTCATGAAATTTAATATGGTAGATAATAAACCTGTTATGGATCAATTTCATGAGATACAACATATTCTTAGCCAATTTAAGCAACAAAAGATGAATATGGATGATTCCATAGTTGTGTCTTCTATTATTGAAAAATTGCCACCTTCCTGGAAAGAGTTTAAGAAAAGTCTTAAACACAAAAAGGAAGATCTTACTCTCGAGGAACTAGCAAAATACCTTCGTTTGGAGGAAGAAACTAGGCGCCAAGAAAGTAAGGATGAGATTGGAGATCATGTGTCCAAAGTCCTTGTGATGGAGGACAAAGGAGATGGCAAAGGGAAGAACTCTAATAATAGGAAGTGCAGCAAGAATAAAAGTCAACCCAACTCAGATTCAAAGAAAAAGAAAGGTACATGTTGGTTCTGTGGCAAGCAAGGACATTTCAAAAGTGAGTGTAGATCATTCAAAAAGAAATCTGGAGAATCAGAGTCCAAAAATAAAATGCTAGCTGTTATTTCCGAGATAAATGTACTCGAGGATGCTGGTGATTGGTGGATCGATTCTGGAGCTACAAGACATGTGTGTAATGATAAGAGCTTTTTCAACACCTATGAACCGGTGGATGATGGAACAGTTCTCTACATGGGCAACTCTTCAACAGCTGCTATTAAAGGCAAAGGAACAGTGGATTTAGAATTTACTTCTGGGAAAATTTTGTCTTTAACTAATGTATATCATGTACCTGAACTTAGGAAAAACCTTGTATCTGGAAGCATGCTTAATAAGTATGGCTTCAAGTTAGTTTTTGAGTCAGATAAGTTTATACTGTCTAAGGTTGGAGTTTTTGTTGGAAAATGATATTTGTATCAAGGAATGTTTAAGCTTAATATTAATAAAATGAATAATTCTATTTATATGCTTGATTCTTTTTATTCATGGCATGCTAGGTTAGGACATGTTAATACTAGGAAAATGGATGATATGATTAAATTAGATTTAATTCCTAAGTATGATAATAACATAGGAGATAAATGTAAAGTATGCATGCAAACTAAAATAACTAGAATGACATTTCCTAAAGTAGAAAGAACCACGTCTTTGCTAGAACCTGTTCACAGTGATGTATGTGGCATGCATAGCACTCCCACAAGAGGAGGCAAAAAATATTTTGTGACATTTATAGATGATTTTTCTAAGTTCTGTTATATTTATCTTTTGCATTCAAAAGATGAGGTACTTAGTAAATTTGTAGCTTATAAAACAGAAGTTGAAAATCAATGTAATGTGGAAATAAAAAGACTAAGGTCTGATAGAGGTGGAGAATATCATTTTCCTGAATACTGTGAAAATGTTGGTATTATACATGAAACTTCTGCACCTTATACACCTCAACAAAATGGTGTTGCTGAAAGAAAGAATAGGACCTTAACTGAAATGGTAAATGCTATGCTCTCTAATTCAAGCTTAACCACTGGTTTTTGGGGTGAAGCATTGCTAACTGCATGTTATATACTAAATAGAATTCCTTTCAAAAAGAAAAGCATGACTCCTTATGAGCTTTGGAAAAACAAGAAACCTAACTTAAATTATTTTAGAACTTGGGGTTGTAGGGCAATTGTAAGATTGCCTGATCCTAAAAGGAAAAAGTTAGGAGAAAAAGGGATTGAATGCATATTTCTTGGTTATGCTCTACATAGTAAAGCATATAGGTTTTTGGTAATTGAGCCCAATAATTCAATAGAAATAAATACAATCATAGAATCACGTGATGCAGTATTTTATGAAAATAGATTTACTACTATTCCAAAATTAGAATCTAATCAAGAAAAGGAATTAATTCCTTTATCTTCTGGAGAAAATATTGAACCTAGTGAATCTATTGAACCTAGAATGAGTAAAAGGGCAAGGACTGCAAAGTCTTTTGGTCCTAATTTTGTTGTTTGTCTTGTAGAAGGAACTAGGAATTCACATAATAGACAGACAATGGTTTCACCTGTTATGGAACCAGATCCATTAACCTTTGAAGAGGCTATGAAATCTAAAGATTCTGCTTTCTGGAAAGAAGCTGTCAATGATGAGATAGATTCTATTATGGGCAACAAACCATGGAAGCTTGTTGACATGCCTCCTGGATTTAAACCAATTGGTTGTAAATGGATTTTCAAAAAGAAAATGAAGGTTGATGGAACTATTGAAAAGTTCAAAGCAAGACTGGTTGCTAAGGGCTTTACTCAAAAGGAAGGGATTGATTATTTTGATACATATGCTCCTGTAGCAAGAATCTCTACCATTAGAGTATTGATTGCCCTAGCTTCTATATATAAACTTCAAATCCATCAAATGGATGTCAAAACGGCTTTTCTAAATGGAGAGTTAGAAGAAGAAATATATATGGAGCAACCAGAAGGTTTTGTAGTACAAGGTCAAGAGCAGAAAGTTTGTAAGCTTATTAAATCACTCTATGGACTTAAACAAGCACCTAAACAGTGGCATGAAAAATTTGATAAGATTATAATATCAAATGGTTATAGGATACATGAATCAGATAAATGTGTTTATAGCAAGTTTTCTGATAAACGAGGTGTAGTTATATGCTTATATGTAGATGACATGTTAATTTTTGGTACTGATCTTGAAGTTATAGAAAGTACAAAACAATTTTTATCATCAAACTTCCAGATGAAAGATATGGGCATTGCAGATGTTATTTTGGGAATAAGAATTAAGAGGGAAAAAGATAAATTAATTCTTACTCAGTCACATTATATTGAGAAAATTCTTAACAAATTTAATCAGTATGATAATACAACCATGTCTACACCTTATGATCCACATTTAAAATTATATCCTAATACTGGTAGGGCTGTTGATCAATTATTATGTTCTAGGGTGATTGGTAGCTTGATGTATGCAATGACCTGCACTAGACCTGATATTGCCTTTGCAGTTGGGAAACTTACTCGATACACTAGTAACCCAAGCTCTGTGCATTGGCATGCAGTTTATCGAGTATTGAAATACTTGAGAAAAACTATAGATTATGGAATAGTCTATACTGGATATCCTTCGGTTCTAGAAGGATACACAGATGCCAGTTGGATAACTGACAGTGAAGATCATTCTTCTACAAGTGGTTGGATCTTTACACTTGGAGGTGGTTCAATCTCCTGGGAATCAAAGAAGCAGACGTGCATCTCAGATTCAACCATGGCTGCTGAATTTGTGGCATTGGCTTCAAGCAGTAAAGAAGCAGAGTGGCTGAGAAATTTGCTATTGGAAATACCTGTGTGGCCAAAACCTATGGCACCAGTATCTTTGCGGTGTGATAGTGAGGCAACTCTTTCACGAGCTTATAGCCAAATTTATAATGGTAAGTCCAGGCATATAGGACTTAGACATAGCTATGTGAGACAATTGATTACAGATGGTGTAATAACCATAAACTATGTGAAGTCAAGTGAAAATTTGGCTGATCCTTTAACAAAAGGACTTGCAAGGGATTTAGTGTGGAAAACATCAAAAGGGATGGGACTGAAGCCCACATAATTTATCACTCCTGGTGGAAACTCGACTCAACACTTGAAACATCAAGTCCTTGAGTTCAATGAGCAAAGTACACCATATGTCGTGATAGCAAGCACTCAAGATTCTTAACATGCATTGAGAATCTTAAATTATATTCATCCCAAGGTTGAAGTGCTTGGTACTTGTAATGTGAAAAGAAGAAGGATGAGTTATTTAACTCTTAATAGACTTACAACGGTGCAGTTGGAGTACTGTAATTACAGGGGTACTTTATAAGTCTACCTATATGAGTGTGGAGGTGGTGCCGCTTCCTATGATGTTCAAGGGCTTTGACTCTAGAGCACTCATGAAATAGGATAAAGACCCAAGGCCAATCCACGGGTCAGGTTTTTGAATACTATAGGTATTTTGTCTTGTGTGTGAAACATGTCCGGTTAATCATATAAGATCGCTAGTTCAAAGATACGTCTACTATGTCATCTTGATTAACTCTGATGAGTTTCACTAAAGTGAAGGTTCAAATCAATAAAATACCTTCACTTATGCATAAGGCTGCCAAATGAACCAAGAATCATCATCTTGTATTTTGAAAATGGTGTGGGATTGTTGAATATTTCCAAAATAAAGTATTTTATAATGGGTTATAAATTGGTTTTTTGAAAACTTTCCTTTGTTCTATAGAAAGCTTGAAAGTGCATTTTTGCACTTGTCCCACATTGGAAAATCAGAAGAAGTTTAAGGGCTTTATAAGTCCTTGGTTTGGACTTATGGGTTGGGCCCCAAGGGGTACCCATGTTTTGTGAGGAGGGAGGACCTAAGCAAGAATGGGCTTGGACCCAAAAACCACACGCGCGCTCCCTCCCG